>BSBK01004015.1:2500-235000 GCA_027943335.1 Chamaecyparis obtusa | reverse complement strand
GAGTTTCAGAATCATCAAGGCTAATCTGCAAGTTGTGGGCTCGGTCTTGGGCAAGGAGCTCGAAGCCAACATTAGGCGATGTGTTAATGCTATGCTTGATCTTTTGGGTACACCCAATTCATCACCGTAGCCACTCCTTCTGTCTCCACCATCTTCAAATAGACCTCAACTTCCTGTCGCCTCTATGTCAGTGCCCGACCTCAACTTGCGACTTTCTCCAGCTCCCTCTCCTTGCGATTCCCAACACGATGTGTTCGTGGATTAGTCCTTTGTGGATCAAGATGGTTGGGTGATGGATATTCCCTTGGCTCCTCCTATTGGCTGGGATGCTGCTTGGGACCTTGCTCTTGGCACTTCGGGGCCTGTGGCCATGGAGGAATGACAACCCATTTCCCTGCTTCGGTCTTTTGTTAGCTTCATTTAGCCTTTATCTTTTGCATAATGATGATATGAAGGCTGGATTTTTTGGTGATAATGTTGTAAATTCCATGCTTCAGAACTTGATAGATTTTATTCATGGAGTTTGATGTAAATCTTATGTAATTACCAAATTTCTAATTGTATATGACGAAGATTCTGGGTTTTCTTTCTGATTCTTTCCCGGATGAGTCTTTGAATCAGTTTTATTAAATAAATATATTTATGGTGGCTAGCCCACTTTTGCTTTAAAAAAAATGTCCTAATTTATAATTGGTCCATACACATTATTTTAATCACTACTTAAACCAAGAAATCCAAAAATCATTGCAATAGTACTTGCTTAGCCTATCGACAAGTACTAATAATGGACAAAATAGGTACTTTATGGATCAATTCCAATCTAAAACTCATACCTCCCAACATAAACAATTATACGGATTTGATATAGAACTCGCCAAAAGATTTCATGGACTTTTTGGATTGATTCCAATCTAAAACTCATACCCCCCATATTAAAAACAATTATATGGATTTGATAGATAACTTGTCAAAATATGTCAATGGGCTTTATGGATTGATTCTAAGTTAGAACTCGCACCTCTCATATCAAAAAAATAATATGGATTTGATATAGAAATTGCAAAAAGATGTCAATGGGCATATGCATCAATTCCAATCTAGAACTCATACCTCCCATATCAAAAACAAAAATGAATTTGATATAGAACTTGTCAAAAGACATCAATGGGCTTTACCATTGATTCCAATCTAAAATTGATACCTCTCGTATCAAAAATGATTATATAGATTTGATATAGAACCTTGCAATAAGATGTCATTGGGCTCTATGTCTCCTCTAAATGTTTCGTTCAATGGTTCAAAAATAGCCCACCAAGGACATTTTGGTTGCGTACGAATGCCCTTCAATTTTTGACACTTAGTCGAAGAGGTTTCAACCCATAGCCCATGCTTCCATATCAAAAAACTAAATAATTAAAGATTTGATATAAAACTCTTCGAAAAGTTAATAATAAGGGATGCATCAATGCCTCACCATCATAAGGAATGAGACTAGGACTATAACTTGAATGACTTTGGTAGAATGGATACCCTTCAATCCTTGATTCTTACTCGAAAAAGATATTGGAGGATTATAGAACACAATCAAGGTACCCCATTTGTCTTACTTAAGACAATGCCTAATAAAATTGCATATTTGGAGATAATTAGGTAGTTGGCTAATTCTAACACCATGTACCTGAATTCTTATGGCAAGGAGTCTCTCATGCTAGGATCTCCATGTTTACGAGCTTTTATTGTTTTAAGAACAAAAGTTTATGACCTTGTAGATGGTAAGTTATCCCATTACAATATGTCTATTGATGAAGTTAGGAATAACTTTGATCTAGAAGGATTTATCAACCAAGCTAAAGATTCTTAGAAAATATACTCTTTAGGACGATAGATAATTAGATATTTAAAAGAGCTAGAGGCCACTAATAAAGATAGATGCACATGATAAGGTTTGCAGGGTATAGGAGTGGAAAAGGAATCACAACTTGATTGATTTAAGGGCCCATTTGGTTGCTAGAATTACAGTGTGTTGTTTTTTTGTAATACTAGAATTTGCCAATTCAGGAAGTTTTAAATCCGGAAAATGGTTTTTGGAATATGGTTGGAACCATTTGGTTCACCTGGAGGATCGGTAAAAGAGCATATATGACTACAAATATGATAAAAAAAACGGCCATGGGAATAAAAAATGACCATACAAAGAGCAAATATAGCCATGTTTTCATCGACCGGTAAAAGTAAATACATAGAGATATTTAGCAAAATAACCATGAAACCCAGTCGCCTAAGTGGACTTTGAGATTCAAATATACCTGTAGAAATGCATTTGAGAAGAATTTTGGCAAATGCCTACAAATCAATCAATCGGGAGTCCTCCGCACAACGGTAAAACAGCTGGAAAAACTAGCAAATATTTCAACCGGGAGACCTCTGCACAAGGGCAAAACAACAAAATAACACAATCAAATATGTGGAAGAGAGAGGCAAAAGATCAGCGGACAATTTGTGGACCCGAAACCTTATAAAATTTGATTTATCAAAAAGTGGAAGTGGAATCGGTTTTCGAATTCTACCTTTTGAGGTGGAAGATTCATATGCTCATTTTGAGCCAAAATGAGAATTTAGAAATCCCTATTCCATAGTCCTTTTTTTAAAAAAAAACTGCCAATTCGAAAATTCCGATATTTGAATTTCTCAATTCCAACTCAATTCCAAATGATTTAAGATTTGATATCAAAAATTATTAAAAAAAAATACCTTATATAAAAATTATACCTTGATTGATTTCAGGATAATAGAAATCCTTCAATCTTGATTGATCGATCGTGGTGGGCAACGGGCAAATGGCAATGCATGCATGTATGACAGTTACTGAATGATAAATTGGCATATAAACACTTTATTCTCAGTTAAGACAGAGCTGCCAAATCCCATTCCTCACCCATTGGACGCCAACATTCATTCATTCACACTTTCCCGCCTTCCCCAACTTTGAGGAAAATCCAACTGGCGGCTCCTCCAACTTCCAACTATAATATGGCGGCTCGCATGTATTTATTGTCTCTCTGTTGTTCCCTTGTCTTCTTCGCGCTTTTGTCTTTAAGGTCCATTTTAAATCTTCTCCACTCTTTGATGCACCAATCATTTCTGCTGACGTGTCCTGTTTTTATTGGGTGAGGACTACGAACGGTAGTAGATGCCATTGGTAGCAGACAATTTTGTGAAGGTGGAAAAATAGTTTTGTTACTTGGAGCCGCATTACTAGGTGTTAAAACCTCTGAGTTCAAATAGGGTTTGGTTCAGAATCTGATTCGATCGAGTTGTATCGGTGTCAAGCCGATTTTTATAGGGTTGCGTAATTAGCCTTATATTTAGATCTATTTTTGTTAAATTATTCTGAAAAATCTAAAAATATCAATTTTTTTAGGTTTAAGTTGTAAGTCTAATTTAGAATCCGATTTCATTAAGTTGGTTAGTATTAATCTAGTTTTTTTAAATCATTATACAAATGCTAGAGTCGTATTTCTTTCAGATTAAAGTTGTCATTTGTAAGGCCAATTTATTTGACCATTCTAAAGAATCTAGAAACATTGGATTAGGTTGTCAATATTTTATTTAATCATTTTAATGAATCTAGAAGCATCATTCTCTTAGGTAAAGTTGTCCTTGCAAGTTCAATTTATCAAACCATTCTAAGGATGATCCTTTCTTTAGTTTAAATCATTTGAAATATCTAGAAAGTATCATTTCTTTAGGTTTAAGTTGTAAGTCTAATTTAGAATCTGATTTTATTAAGTTGGTTAATATAAATTTATGCTATTAAATCATTATAAAATAATCTAGAGGCGTATTTCTTTTAGGTTAAGTTGTGAGTCTAATTTATTGAACGAAGCATTCTTTCCTTAGATAAAGTTGTAAGAATACACTATTTTTTTATGGCTATGTCATTATAATCATTATAATGATTATATAAAATATTGACAACCTAATCCAAAGCTTAGAGTTTCTTTAGAATGGTCAAATAAGTTGGCCTTACAAGTGACATGGTTAATATAAATTTATGCTATTAAATCATTATAAAATAATCTAGAGGCGTATTTCTTTTAGGTTAAGTTGTGAGTCTAATTTATTGAACGAAGCATTTTTTCCTTAGATAAAGTTGTCACTTGTAAGGCCAACTTATTTGACCATTCTAAAGAAACTCTAAGCTTTGGATTAGGTTGTCAATATTTTATATAATCATTATAATGAATCTAGAAGCATCATTCTCTTAGGTAAAGTTGTCGTTGCAAGTCCAATTTATCAAACCATTCTAAGGATGATCCTTTCTTTAGGTTAAATCATTATGAAAGATCTAGAAAGTATCATTTCTTTAGGTTTAAGTTGTAAGTCTAATTTAGAATTTGTTTTCATTAAGTTGGTTAATATAAATTTATATTATTAAATCATTATATAAAAATCTAGAGGCTTATTTCTTTTAGGTTAAATTGTAAGTCTAATCTATTGAACCATTCTAAAGAACATAGAAGCGTTAGATTAGGTTGTCATTTATAAATATATTTCATTAAATCAATCTAAAAGTATCATTCACACTGGTTAGGTTTTCACTTCTAAGTCCAATCTATTAAACCATTCTAAATAACCTAGAAGCATTGGATTAAGTAGTCATTTATAAATCCATTTTATTAAATAATTATAAAGAATCTAAAAGCATCCTTCCCTTAGGTCAAGTTGTTACTAGAAAGTCCAATTTATTTAACCATTCTAAATAATCTAGAAGGGTTGGATTGAGTTGTCACTTACAAATCTATTTAATTAAATCATTTTAAAAAATCTAGAAGCATATTTCTCTTAGGTTAAGTTGCCCATTGCAAGTCCAATCTGTTAAACCATTCTAGAAAGAACCTATAAGTGTAGACACCTAAAAATGTCCTAATGAAATAGGCATTTATACTTATTTAATTAAGTGAATAGCTTCATCTTTTATTATTTAAATAAATATTTATTATTTATTTAAATAATTCATTAGCCATTTATATCTAAAAATTAAATAATTTATTATATCCATTTCTTATTTCTCTTATTTATAAAATAAACAACTTTGTTTATTTTATAAATTTATTAATCCTTTTCTTTTCATTTCATTTTAGTCAATCACCTTTAATCACATGGATCAACTCTTAAATTTTATCCTCACGCCACTTGTTGCTTGTCTCTTCATTTGACTTTTCCCACCTTGCCTATGTCTAGGTTCAATGCACCTTGGAAAGTCAACACACCTCTACCTAACCTTTAATACCTAAACCTCACATCCTACGCAATCTTCTAGTACCTCTTAATCTCAATCGTTAATTTTCAGGAGGTTTCTATAAAAGACATTTCTCCTCATTTTGATCATCTTGGCTACATCTTATCATGTAATCTTGGAAGAATACTTGAGCATTTTATTTGATATCTTTTCTATCATCACCATCATCTTGTCATATTCCTACTATCATTATCATATCCTTCATATGGTCACTTGCGTTATCATTTTCTTATCAATCAATCATCTCCATTTTCCATAGCCTCTGGTGCTTTGTGCTAAAAAAACTAAGAGCACCCATATTTCATCATCAACACAAGATCTTGGTAGATAGGAGGACAAGGGAATCAAGCATTTTATGAAGACATTATTAGTGTTATTTGATTGATCATCTACCTTGTTTGATGTCTTTATGAAGTATTGCTCTATGATGATTGAATGTAGTGTGATTTCCTTGCTTATGGTTGGGCTTAAATAGGTTTTTGCATGTTATTTGCATAGTCATTTTCAATCGTCATCAATAAACATTGAATTAAGTTGCCACTTATAAATCTATTTTATTAAATCTTTCCAAAGAATCTAGAAACATCATTCCCTTAGGTTAAGTTGTCACTTATAAGTCCAACCAATTAAACCATTCTAAAGAATCTAGAAGCATCCTTCCCTTAGGTTAAGTTGCCACTTTTAAATCTACTCTATCAAACCATTCTAAAGAATCTAGAATCATTCTTTCCACGGGTTAAATTTGCCACTTTAAATACAATATATTAAACCATTTTAATAAAGAACCTAGCAGTGTCATTCACTTAAGTTGTCACTTTTAAATCCACTCTATTAAACTATTTTATAGAATCTAGAAACTTCTTCCTATTAGATTACGTTGTCATTTATATGTCCATTCTATTAATGCTACTTCAATTATAGGTGTTCTTAAACATCTAGTTCAATAGTTGAAATAAATGTTAGGCTAATAAAAATAGCATAATTAATTACTATTTTTTTGGTTTAAATGAGGTGTAAAATTACTATTGAATATTTGTTCATTGATGAATTGATGTTTAATAGAGTGTCCAACCAAACTTCTCCATTTTTTTAACCTTGTGTTACAAACTAGAAACTTTATAAAGCAAAATGGAATGTTTTCTTACATATAACCATCCACATAATTAGCCAAATATACAACCATCTTGTCAACCTTTCAGGCAAAAAGAGTTGTATAATCAAATTCAAAGTGTTTGAAATCCATCTTTAAGAGGTGGTTGGTGTGTTTTTCATACCATGCTCTTAGGGCTTGCTTCAAACCATATAATGATTTTATAAGTTTGCACACTTGTTCTTAACCTTTGACTGCATTTCATTCTCATTGTTTCATTGAAATCACCATTGAAGCATGCAATTTTCACATCCATTTGATGAGTAACTACTTCATTGTAAATATAGAGGTTTCATAATAATATATATTTTATTTTCTATTATATCCTTATGTGAAGCCTTGCTTTATGTTTGCTAAGTGAGAAACATGTTTTGTAATTGTTTTGAAAAAAACCATTGGATA
The DNA here is from genome assembly GCA_027943335.1 of Chamaecyparis obtusa. Lineage (NCBI taxonomy): Eukaryota > Viridiplantae > Streptophyta > Pinopsida > Cupressales > Cupressaceae > Chamaecyparis > Chamaecyparis obtusa. Next base: position 228,146 of record BSBK01004015.1, on the reverse strand, counting down.
CTAATAAGTTTACAAGTTAAAGGATAATCAACCAAATCCTAAATTTTACTTTTCAAAAGAGAATCAATCATTTTGAGTCTACTATATATTGATTTCATCAATGTCCTTCAAGAGCACTTTGTATTGGGTTTTTCAATGTTAACCTCTTCGTTGGAATGAGCCTATTGCCTCTCTTTGCATGAATCTTTGTTTCTACCACACTACCTTCATCAATTCTCAAATATTTAAGTGCTTTTTGGACATTTTTAACTCATATTTTGAAGATCCAAGTTGAGTTATTGATGCTTCAATTTCCTAATCAAAATCTCCATTGTCTTCGAATTATTGTTGTGTAATTTATTTGATCCCACTTTCATCCAATGAATTATAAAATTTCTTTGTGAGAGGGGATTTCTTCTTTGATATCCTAGGGTAGAGATTCCAAATGTGGTTCCAAACTATTAACCCTCTTTCAAAACAAAGAATGACATTAGGATATTCTTTCCAATGGGCAAAGAAAAAAAAAGTTTATTTAATTGGCATTCAACATTAATAATATTTTGGGAGCTTTCACAAAATATGACATCATAACTAATCATTAATTTTAGCTTCATCATACAAACAATGGTCCTTAAAGGAATCAAAATAGCCTATAAATATACATATGTGACTCTAGTGGCCCAATTTATTTCTCCTATGCTTTGGAATCAAAGCATAATATGTGGAGCCAACAAAATTGAAATGGCGAATGGATGGAGAATAACTAAGCCAAACTTCAATTAGAGTCACCTATGCAAAGAAAATGAAGTGGACCTATAATGAAGAGGACCTATTATTGCTACTTATGCCCAATAATATCACTTCACTCCTTTGAAATATAACTTTGCCCTAACTATATCCACAACAATTCTAGTCATTCTTTCAACTACACCATTTTGTTGGTGAATACCAAGAATAGAGTGATTTTTTCTTAATCTAATTTTCGTTAAGATGATCCTAAAAAAAAATCGGCGTAAATTCTCCACCATTGTCTATTTGAAGAATGGCAAGTAGAGTTTAAGCTTCATTTTCCATTATAGTGTAAAACTTTTTTGAAGAAAAAAAGGCTTCAAACTTTATAAAGAAATAAAGTCACTTGTCATTCTACTATTATCATTAATGAGCAACATGAAATATCAAAATCCTCTAGCACCATTTATTCTTAAGTGCCTAAGAAATAAAGTCAAGTCATTCTACTATTAACATTAATGAGCAACATGAAATATCAACATCCTCTAGAAAGATTTATTGTTAAGTGTCTAAGAAATAAAGCCAAGTCATTCTACTATTATCGCTGCATCATAAATGAGCAACATGAAATATCAACATCTTGTAGCAAAAATTATTGTTTAGTACCTACACTAATTAAAATGAATGGCCTACAACTTGATTTGAGCTTGCTATGTTGAACTAGGGAAATTATCTCTATGCTATTTTCTCATATTATTTATTTTCCTATACTATTAAGTTAGGGTATGAAATATAAAAGCATAATGAAATATTTTCTTATGTTGCATATGTGTGTAGGCATGCACACATGTACATTTATGTGCATGTGGGTGTGTGGTGTTAATCTATTGAATTAAGTAGAAAAAACAATATTTGTATCTCCGTGAATATCATTATCTTTGTTGACTAAACTCCATGAATATCCTTAATATAAGTGTACAAATTAGAATCATCCTCACTTATCTTATACATGTTGAAACAAAAGAGATTAAATTAATTTGAACTATCAGCAGACAGCTTAATGATAAAATAACTGAGTTAGAAGTACAAAATTAAAAAAGACTAATCTTCACTACAAACTTAAAACTACATTAAAGCTTAAAAGAACAATCAATACATAAATTGAACAATCCATACTTATTTTAATACTTAGCTTATAATTGATAAAAAATATATATATTATCTCATCTGTAACATGTGAGTTTTTATATTCTAATTGCAAATTACTTATCTAAATAATTTAGACAATTCCCACTAAATTTGTCTCGTTAAATCATCTTGTCATTTTGCATGCTTGGACTCTGGTATCCCTTGTCCTGTGAACTCTACCATACTAGCAACTAAAATTTCCATAGATGAGATACTGCCTCACTGAGAAACATAAATTTTCTCTTTAGCATCATTACCCATTTTATTAATTGTCATGAAAGAGGTTTATATATGCACCGTTATTACCAATGCAAGCAGTTGAAGCATATGGTTAACACACGGAACTCTTACAGGAGGGACCCAAAGTTTAAAGGAAGGAACATGAAAGAAGGGTTTTGCTCGGTAAATCTGCAAGAAGGTTCTTGGCCCTACACCCTTAGGTAAACAAACTTCAGGACTAGAATTAATCTTGGCAATACCATTTGCTCAAGTACAACAAGAAGCAAGCAATTCCTACCACGGTGAATAACATTTCAAACCTTGACGAGAGGTTAACAAGATAAACCCAAAAAAACAGTTAAATAAAGGGCAAAAGCTTACATGGTGCACACTTGGAAACAGATAATAGAAATCAATTTTATTTGACGTTGGTAATCAACCAGTATACTTGGAAAAAGATATTAGAGATAAATTTTATTTGTCATTGATAAGCCTTACTGTTGTTGATTGGCTTATTCAAAACCAAAATTCCGATGAAATGAGGTCTGAGAATGTCAACTGTCCTTGCACTCTCTATTGCCCTAGTGACTGTCTTTTAATAAATATTATTACACTTATTAGAACATGTCCAACTACTGATTCTTCTTCTCTAATCATAAAAATCATCTCTCTTAAGAAATCTCACTCAATTCTAATAACTAGATGCAACTGGGCACCAACTCAATTTGCAAAGCAAAAATGAACATAAGAGAAGAGACAGTTCAGTGAAAATGGTTGTAGTTTTCTGAAATTGTCAATCACATTATTTCAGACATAATGAAACAATAAACCTTAAGTGCATTTGATTTTGCCATTCCAAACATTGTCACCAAAGGCAAAAATGACAAACTTTCTCAAGAGTAATAAACTAAAACTGGTATTGGAAAATTGACAAAGTTATTCACATTTTTCGAAGTTCATAAATACTAAATAATATGTTATGAAAATTTAAGCTTAATATTACATTAAATAAATGGAATTAGGAAATGATATGATCTAGCCTCCATGGAAAATAACAATAACACTAGAATCTCCAAACAAATACAGCATATGCCAAAAAAATATTATTAAGTTCATAAAGTCTAGATCTTACTAAGTAGTTTGTTATCCATATTAAACATTATATTGTTCAAAACTAAAACAATATTTTATTAAATTTATCAGATTTCTACAGTTCATGATGTTTTTTATTATTAAAAGCAGCAAAACAAGAGTGTTATGTCTTTTACAAAACCACAGCTCAAAGGCATAAAAACAAAAGATATTTACAACAAGGTCAAGAGAAGACTATCGACAGTAGACTAACAAGCACAACTAGTAACCCACATCCAAGTATGGGTGCACAACTCACCCACGGCACTGGGAAAAGGGTAAGACTGCAGAGTGACTCTTTCTTCACTGACGAACAGCCATCCAAGCGATACTATCAGCAGAATCTCCAACACAAGATGGTGGGACCTTCAGAGAGGGAGGATCAACATCAACAACATGGTCAATGAGTTTGACTCAAAAAACTACACAGTTGAATCCTGATGGCAATATCACAATTTGACTTGTTGTGGAAAATATCTCCTACTTATCAATTGATGAGCTTAAGGGGCTTTCTAATGAATGATTTATAAGGCACAACACTTGGTGAAGGTTTTGTAAATGAGGATGCAAGCAAAGTGGGTTTAACCATGGAGGAAACTTTGTAGTTAAGCGCGCTCGAGCTAGAGTAGTACTGGGATGGGTGACCTCCCGGGAAGTCCCAGTGCTTCACCTCTGTGAGCATCACCTAGATCCAATGAGTGCTAAGTGTTCCATTCATTCTCATGAGAGATGGGTTCGTGTTGAACCACTACTCATGAATCATGGGTCAATGAGTTTGACTCAAAAAACTACACAGTTGAATCCTGATAGCAATATCACAACATGATGTTTATTTTATATGATTTCTGAATTTAGCTGTGTAGAATTGTTTTTCATCAACATTTCAGAACACACTCCTTAAATTATAAAATGTAATCTGAAATGTTGGTGTAAAACAATTGTATACAATTAAATTCAGAAATTACATAAAATGAATATTTTATTATTTCAAAGACAGCAATGTTCTACATTAGAAGAATAGTGATATATTGTGCATCATTCACGTGTCCACTCATAAAATGGACGAATTGAAAGGCAAAGCTGCAAACAGCCAAAAGTAAAAAAAATATGCCCATTCTCAACTAACTGCTTTAGATGACGAAACCATTTGTAAGAAATTTAAGTTCAAGCAAATTTTTTTGCAAAATAAATCCTTAAAGAGGAAGTTAGTTACACACTTAACTTGCCAATATCTGCAACAGATTAAACTTAAAGGTAGATAATCTGGCATGTTCAAACAACCATAAACCTAGGATAGTTTACCTATTCGCCAACTGACATTAGACTAAAATCTACTAAAGCACCGTAAATATGAATATGTCTCAGCATCCTCCTCTTTGGTATACTCTTCAAATTGTAATTAGTAACCCCTTTAGTAAGCAATTTTACTGATGCAAAATTAAGTAGTCCCAACTAGCCCAATTTTTGCTTACTGCCACCATACAGGTCTATGGTTCAAGAATTGCCAATGGTGAAGTTTGAGTTTCATATTCAACCTGGACATTACTTCAGGGGCATGAACCATGCTCTCATGGTCGATTTCTTGTAAAGTTAGTGGAGACGATCTGCTGGAAGCCCACACCTAATGCATCACTCAACACAGTAACCAGGGTATCAGTGACACCGGAGTGTTCCTTCCCTACTTCAGAATTGTGATTGTACCAATCAGTACCAGGCAATACATCTGACCCTGCAAAAAAGGTAGAAATGTCTTCATCTACACAACTATAACTAGAGATATACTCCTCGTTGGGCTCTTCAGACTTTATAGTTTTCCCTGTCAAAAAATGCTATCAAAATATGAACCACCATCTAACAGGTTAACTTTAAAATAGAATTATTTACTATATGAACCAGCTAATACAGATACGTACTCCTTACAAGCAACCAATATTTAACTCCTTAAGAGAAGCTAGTGCTACAAGCCTAATAGTGGAAGACCAAGATATAGCCTAAAATTCCACTCACATTAGAAATTTGAATATAGGTCTTAATAATGAGATCCTAACACTTTAATCTCTTTATCTCAACTCCTGAACTCCACCACATTAAAAAAATATATATATATATTCAATAATTTAACAGAATCAAACTTATAAAATAACACTACCAAATGGGATGGGCCAATCCAACTATCATAATAGTATACTTCGAGGTTGAGTAAAAGTGTCGAATGCCACTAGCAGACGAAAGTATGGATTGACCACTACCAACAATAACTCCTATACCAATTTAGCAGGATCCTGAAAAGTAAAGCCCAAGCATTGAAATTTGAAACAAACTTGGTTAAAATTACACTGAAAACCCTAATGATATTGGATCATCAGACTAATCAAGTATATTACCACAAATATACAGCTTACAATTGTAGTTAATGCAACTCTTAGTGCTTCCAAAAATACCCTTTTGATACACACAAATAGATGAGAACATATTGTTCTATAGCAGATTCAGACAAAATGACCAACACTTAGGATAACCATAAGATGTAAAGGTGCGTACCAATTGTTGACTGTGCCGAAGATGATTCATCCCATGGACTGGCACTCCACGGAAGAGTGTTCTCGCTAAATACTGAAGTACCTCCATCGAAAGGACTGGTAAGGTCACTAGTATCCTCCATCTTGGGCTTGATATGCCTAGGGTAAAAGCTATCCACAAGGCAACTGTTGTTCCCGGAGGAGATTACAGGCAACTCAGAGGAGGATGAGGAAGATGAGGAGGATCTGAACGAAGACAGGTGTTTGATCTCACTCCTCATTTGGATATCGTGCAATTGGTCCTCCAATAAACCACTATTTTTTGCTAATAAAAGCCAATCCGTTGGATTGGGAAGGTGGGAAGTCATGGGATAGAGCGCAAAAGAGTTGCTCATATTTGGAACCGGGTTGCTTAAGCCTGTAATGTTTGCAGACTCAACAAATTGGCTTGAAGGGAGCTCCAGCTTCAGACCCGGAAAGGGCCTGGAAGCAGAGAAAACGTCATTAACAATAGCATGGCTACCTGTCAAGTTCCCTCCTAGGGCCGACATAGTCCTGCTGTTGTCATATGGGAATCTCTGAACAGCAAATGAATTCCATTTGGCAGCCTGGGGATAAGTGGGTACGCGCTTATAACAAGGTTGCGTGCTCTTTACATCATCAAAAGTGGAAAAAGGTTTTTCTGGCACGAAGCTACCATCTCTGAGTATCTTGAAGCTCTGTAGTGGATTGTTAGGCACAGAACCATTTGAAATTTCATTTATGCCAAAAACAGGATTATAACCCCTAACAAGAGAATTCAGCCCGTCAAAGCTAATGCTACCAGCTTCAGTCCTGGATGTGTGGTCAGATGGGGAGCTCGAAGCTTTAGGCTGAGGGGTTGTTTGGTGGGTTTGATGATTTGAGTTTGAGGGCATTATACCAGGAGGGTACAGAGGAAGACCTGCTCGTTGCCTTCTCTTGGTACGGGTGTTCCAGTAATTCTTTATCTCATTGTCTGTCCTTCCAGGGAGCTGGACAAATGGATATCACAACTAAGTTCCTAAAACAGGAGAGCTTCAAAGCAAAGCATATGAAAATGACGAAGCACAACTATTTTAGACGACTTACCTGGGCAGCCATACGAGCCCATTTGTTGCCAAGCTTGGCGTGGAGCTCCAAAATGGTACGTTCCTCCTCGGGAGTGAAGGTGCCCTTCTTTAAATTAGGCCTCAGATGATTAGCCCACCTCAGCCTGCAGCTCTTTCCACAGCGAGACAGCCCCGAATGCTTCTGCACAACATTCCAGTTGCCTTCTCCATGTCTGTTCACAAAGTCCAGCAGAAATGAATCCTCTGCAGCTGTCCATGGACCTTTCTTCAACCTTCCCCCAACTTCTCCAACACTGTTTTTGTCATTGCCTGCCATTACTCTCAAAACACTGCCAGTCCTAATACATACTAGAACTAGTTACTCAGTAGTGCTACACGCAGATGAAAAGAATTCCCCTGAAGCAATGACATAAGCATTGACCCCGCCTGCCCACCACAACAATTCGTCTTCTTTTCAAACCCAGATCAAGTTGAGGCATCGCACCCCGCCAAACTCTTCTCTGAATTCCTTTCCAACGCTCCAGATCTGTTCCTCCAGAATTGGACAGAACCTACACCGTTCGATACCGGCGGAGGAGCAAACCTTTCTTACAGCTGCTTAGCTGTTGGTCATATGGGAGCTCGCGGCTACTGGATTTCTCGCTTAATGTCCAATATCTCAGCATACTACGTATGATGCCATGATCATGCTATGCTTAACATACACGTCTTCATTGTTCCTATTGTCCTAATTAGAATGGTTATTGTTATGGTACTAGTATTTAAAGGTCTTATATTCATTTTGGATATTCTTTTTTATTTTTATTTTTATTTTATAATATAATAGTGATTATTCCAAAGAATTAAATTGGGTAAATAAGAGGACAATAAATTGAATATATCATAAATTCTATTGAAGTTTTTGAGGAGATAAGGGTTTTCTACTTAGCAAACTTCTTGGTAAAGATTTATAATAGAACAGTATACATAGAAAGAAACATGAAAATGTTTTAGGTTTCACCACTTAACAAACTTCTTTACTACGGTTTATAATAAAGATTTATAATAGAAAAGTGGACATAGAAAGAAATATGAAAATGTATTAGACTTTATGAATTTAAAAAAAACATAATCAAGATTCATAATAGAAAAGTCCACATCAAAGAAATATGAAAATATGTTAATATCATGACTTTTAATCATCTAGACCCCTCGAGGTCATTTAAAGTCTTTTATTTTACTTCACCCCCAAAATCCTTATTTATTGTGTTCCCTCTTTTACCCATATTTTGATATCACAAATGTACCCCTCCAATCATAATGACAATTTTATTTTTATTTTTTTTCTAAAAGGTAGAATCAAAACAACAAATACTAAATAAATAATAATATTTAAAATCACTTGTTCTAACTTGGTGGAATCCTTTCATAGAGCATGGAATGGAGATACTCTTGATTTAATGTCTAAATGTCTATATGTAACTTGGGTGTCATCTATCTATTCAAACCATAATCAAGAGTTTGAAAAAATATGTATTTGATATCAATTTATAGGATTTTGAAAAGACAATGAACAACTAGGATTCAATCTTAAAACAAGAGTATATCCCATTAAAGGTGGGGTGGTATTTGAAAAAGTATGTATTTGATATCAATTTATAGGATTTTGAAAAGACAATGAACAACTAGGATTCAATCTTAAAACAAGATGGGGTGGTATTAAAGATGGGGTGGTATTATTTCTTAATAATTAGTTTATTTTTAATTTTAATGAAATTATTTTATTATTTTGATCCATAATGAATTAATTGATTTTTCACATTGAAAGATTTAATTGAATTTTTTTATCTATTTTAATTATTAAATGAATTAATTTAATTTCTTGTGTTAATATTTTTCTCTTTTGAAGATTTATTAACTATCTTGATTAATGAGTTCATTAATTTGATTTTATCATTTTTTTTAATTGTAAATAATAGATTTATTTTACTATTTGTAAAAAAAAAATTTATTTAAATTAATTAAATAATAAAAAGGTGAATTGATTTAATTTTGATAAAATAGATTAATTAATGTAGGGTGAGTTATTCTAATGGGTGGATGTTGTTAGGTGTTAAGATGGGTGGTGATATAAAATGAATGTGTGAGATTTTGAAGTCTACAATATTTGCAAGATATTTTAAGTACTATCAATCACAAAATATATTTATTTTATCATGCATATATTGTGTATATTCATATATAGGTTTGTGATGGCTCGAAATCAGGATTGGTCAAGCCTAGGCTCAAGGATCCCTTTTTTTGCATCATAGTGGAATATGAGGCCACCAAGAGATGAATATGGTTGACCAACCCTTTGCTCAAGAGAGTCAACTCAATATTTATGATCTTGTGGTCCTTATCCCTTTATTGCTTAGAAATTAGAGATTGGGGATATAACGTTTGCAACTTAATTTTGGAAAATATCTAAAATAATGAATTATAAAATCCTAAAATAGAATATAGAAGTGAAATGAGAATGATGGTGCACACCGTGTAACTTGAATTGAAGATTGTTCTAATAAAACATATCGAGAACTCAATAAGCTTTTGGATTTGACTTCCTAAGTACTATATCTAACTGTAACTCAAATCTAAGCAGTTTTTGGGGTTCAAAGGTGACCATGAGGGTCAAGGGCAATTGAACTCGCCCTGACCAAGGGAGTTGTCCCTAACCTTGTGATTTTGCCTGAAATTGTAGACCTGAGACTGTTTGAATCTTCGGAGTCTTTTTCTACTATTAGAATCAAATCTTGAACTTGTATCTACACCTACAAGGAGAAAAATGGTGTGTGTGGCTATATAGGGGCTTTCCTTATTCAATCCCTTATTTTAGTGATTTTGACCTCCAAAAATAGTCAATATTAAAAATAGGAATTGTGGGTTCTCTTGAATATTAAGTGTTCCTAAGATTGTTATGAGCTAAAATGTTGGTTTGTGGTGACTGATCAAGCAAGTATTGTACACTTGTCATGTTGGTTTGGTTAACTCATCAAGCATTTTTGGTTAACTTGTCAAGCATTTTTAGGTTAATTTGTTAACCAACCTTTGAAAACCAACATTGGTAAACTACCTAAAAGATGTATAAATAAATGGTGGTGTAATGTGAAATTATTAGATTGCAATTTGCTCTTCATTGGATAATAAAATTAGTGGGCAGGTGTTTCTCTAGTGGATGTAGCCCATATTGGGTGAACCATGTTAAATATCTATGTTATTTATTTTTATGTCTTCTCTATTTCTGCATTATCTTAATATTGTTTATTGCTCATATCTGCCTAAACCCTAACAATTGGTATCAGTGTGGTGTATTTCTTAGTGATTTGGCAGGAAATCTCATATTCAAGTGGGACCAATGGTAGAGAAAGGAAGGCTTAAGGTTGGAAATTTTAACAACCAAAACTATCAGCTATGGAAGAAATGGAAGATTATCTATATCATAAGGATATTTTCTTACTGTTGGGTGGAAAAGAAAAGAAATTGATGACTACTTCAAATGAACAATAGAAGGTTCTCCATAGGAAGGCAATAGGAGCAATACGACTGTGACTAGCATCATCGGTAGCTTTTAATATAGAAAAGAAACAACAATGGAGGGTTATAATGAAGGCTTTAGACAAACTATATGATAAACCCTCAACCTCAAATAAAGTATTTCTTATGAAATTTTTATTTAATATGAAGATTCCAAAACGTGGGTTTGATAGTGATCGTTTGAATGAGTTTAACATGGTTACTAGCTAGCTAAGTTTTGTAAGAGTATATTTTGATGGTGAGGTTAGGGCTCTCTTAAGTTTATGCTCATTGTCTGAAAGTTGGAATGGCTTGGTCATGGTTGTAAGTAACTTTGTCTCTGGTTCAAATACTTTAAAATTTGATGATGTTGTTAGTGTTATCCTTAGCGAGAAAATGCAACAGAAAAGAATAGGTGAAACATAAAGTAATGCTTCGACTATTGAGAACACGGGACATCAGATTGAAAGAGGAAAGAGCCCAGGTAATTATTGGAAATCTAGAAAGGGAAGATCCAAATCTAGGGAAAGTGTGGAATGTTGTCATTGTGAAAAGAAAGGACATATGAAGAGAGTGTTTTGGTCTCAAAAGGGAAAACAAGGGGGTGGACAACAAGAAAAAAACAAGGAAGCAAATGTAGTAGGTGATGTGTTGGAAGATTCTTTGATTCTTTCTTTGGATAATATTACTTATTCTTGGGTGTTAGATTCAAGGGCTTCTTTTCATGCCACACCACATAGAAAATATGTTTTAGAGTGTGTCCAAGATGATTTTGAACAAGTTTATTTAGGTGATGATGAGCCATGCAAAATTGTTGGAAAGGGAAACATAGAGATGAAATTACCAAATGGTAACCAATGGCTATTGAAAGAGGTGAGACATTTTCCTAATTTAAGAATAAATTTAATATTAGTAGGACAATTGGGAAGTGGAGGTTGCACAGGCATATTCATAGATAATTCGTAGAAGGTTACTAAAGGCTCATTGATAATAGCAAAAAGGGAAAAGGTAGGTACACTAATTATTCTATTTCCCTAGCTTCTGCAGGAACAAATACAACTCTATGGGACAATCGATGAGGCGCATGAGTGAGAAGGGGATGAAGCTTCTCCATTCAAAAAATTTATTTCTAGGTTTGAAACTAGTTGGTCTGGGTTTTTGTGAAATTATGTTTATGGAAAATTAAAGAGGGTCAAATTTCTTACAGTCGGGAAGGAAAAGAAAAGTAAAAAGTTAGAACTTGTACATTTTAATGTATGGGGACCAACCCAGGTACCATATTTTGGTGGCTCTTATTATTATGTTACTTTTATTGACGATGCATCTAGGAAAACTTGGGTTTATTTCATTCCTATAAAATCTGATGTGTTTGAAGTCTCTAAGAAATATAAATCTTTGGTTGAGAATGAGATAGGAAACAATTTGAAGTGTCTTAGATCAGATAATAGAGGTGAATATTGTAGTAGAGAGTTATATCTATCTATTGTTCATACCATGGAATTTTTAGACAAAAGAGAGTTCCTAGAACCACACAAGAAAATGGTGGGTTTGAAAGGGTTAACAAAACTATCATGGAGTGTGTCAAAAGTATGAGATTGAAAGAAGGATTTCTTTTGTAGTTTTGGGTAACTAATATTTCTTACTTGATAAATTGAATGCCTTCAAGTTCCTAAGATGGTGGTATTCTAGAGGAGACATGGACAGGAAAAAATCATTTGTCCATATTGATATAGAAAATCGATCAAATCTTGAGGCAAAATTGAAGAAGGGCACTTTTATTGGGTATGATTAATAATTTTGGTTATAAATTTATGGGATTTTGAGAATCACAAAATCATTAGGAGTAGAGATGTTATATTCAATGAAAAGGTCATGTACAAGGATCATATACATGGAAAGAAGCAAGAAGAGGAACACACATAACACATGGTGCTTGATGAAATCCCAGTAAATGTAGTCCCAACAATGCCAGAAAATATTGAACAACTAGAACCACAATAGGTTCCTCAAACTCCACTAAGAAGATCTTCTAGGATAAGTAGACCTTCTAAACGATATTCTTCTTCATTATATTTTGTATTATTGACTAATTATGATGAACTAAAAAGTTATACATAAGCAATGCATGTTGAAACTAGGAAAAAGAGGGAGCAATGAATGAAAAAGGAGATGGATTCTTTGCTACAAAATCAAACTTGGAGTTAGTGGCTTTTCCTGAAGGTAAAAGAGAATTTCCTAACAAAGGGGTTTACAAGTAAAATGAAGAACATGGAGGCAAGAAAAGATATAAGGATAGACTTGTGGTCAAAATTTTTGCACAAAAAAAAAGGTATTGATTTTGTTGAGATATTTTCTTTTGCTATTAAATGGCCTTCAATTAAATCTAATCTAAGCCTTGTGGCCACATAAGATTTACATCTAGAAGACTGGATGTCAAGGCACCTTTTATCCATGGAGATTTGGAGGAAGAGATTTGTATGCAGCAACCACAAGCATATGAGATCGATAGTAAGGAAACTTTAGTGTGTAGGTTGACGAAGATCTTCTATGGACTGAAACAAGCACCTTGGCAATGGTATTTGAAATTTGATAGTTTTATGGATAAACAAGGTTATGACAGATATCATTATGATCATTGTGTTTACTTTAATAAATTGGATAATGGTAGCTATATATTATCCTGTTATTATATGTTGATGATATGTTTATATCCAGGTGTAATGTGCAAGATATAAATGAACTTAAACAAGAATCAACTCAATCATTTTCTATGAAGGATTTGGGTGCAACAAAATAAATTATTGGTATGAGGATAACTAGGGACAGGAAAAATCACACATTAACATTGTCTCAGAGTGATTACATAGAAAAGGTGTTGAACATATTTCAGATGTAAAATGCAAAACCAGTTAGCACACCTTTTCCTAGTCACTTTAAATTGTCTAAGGAGTGTTGGATATTTCATAGATATATATTGCATAAATGTGCTGACATTGATGTTTTGTCACTGATGTCAATATATTTTATTATTTTGGATAGTGTTCCTAGTTTGTTCAGTGAAATGTTTGGATCGGTTTGGCTACTATATTGAGTATCATATGTTGCATAGTTGCAGATATATTTAGGAATATTTTCATTGATATTGTTCAAGTTTCAGAGGTTCACATTAAGGTTTGAGTGAGTTTCAAGAGATCTATCAAAGGACTATTTTTTGGTTGTTCAAGTAGTGACAGCGTTGCAGTTGTCAGATTGGTATGGATCAGTTATGCAATATTTTGGTTGCTAACTTGGTGGTGAGATTAGAACATGGATGTTTCTCCTTATCTCAACTTCTTCATGATTTGGAGGTTGGAAATCTATTTTTATAGAGTGATAGAGGTTGTTGTTTGATGTTCTTGTTGAGCAGTGAAGAGACAATTGTGAATTATGAGGCAAAGATGTTCATGTTACTGATGTGGTATTTCATGTTTCTTGTTGATGTTTCTAGATTGTGTCCTATTTGTGTTGCTGGATCGCATTGGGTTGTGTGATCATATTTAGTGATTTTCCTATGGCGTGTTGATATTTTTAGTGTTCTTGGTCGATTTGGTGAGATAGCGCATTGCAAAGATTTGTGGCGAGACTTATGGATCATATCATGTTTGAGGATGGAGATTTTGGTCCTGGCTATGTCTTTTCTAACATGTCTTGGATTGCATTATTGTTTGCATTTTAATTGATTAAATATTTGTGATTGAGGACTAAAGCTTGATGTCGACCTTGTTCATATTTCTAAGGTGGTGAAAATTTATATAAAGAAGTAATCAATTGTAATTCCATAGAGAGATAGTGGGTGTATGTGTGTGTATTTGAAGAGGTATGAGTGGAATCTAATAAGAGACTCATTTCACTTCATCATAGTTGTATTGGAATAACACATATGCTATCAGTCAGTTCATAATTTAGTGGATTATTCTCTGAAATAGATTGTAGTCCATTTTGGGGTTGTAGTCCTTGTTGTAATCTCAAGGTTATTTCCCTTTATTGTATTTGTGCAGTGAGACTGAATGCATGTGAATTCCCCATTGTACCTCTAATAGGGTTTTTGTTCTAGTACATGATCTTGTGGGTTTGATTCCCACCGTGGTTTTTCCCTTAACTATATTTCCACACAAAAATTCTAGTGTTATGTGTTCATGTGCTTTTTGGTTAGGTACTTTAATGTTTATCTTTCATATTTAAGTTTTATGATTAAGTTGTGGGTGAAGTTTTAGAATTCATTAAAACACAAGTGATTCACCCCCTATCTCAATTGTGTGTGATACCTTATTTCTAACAATTGGTAGTAGAGCTAGATCCTCTTTTTGAATCTTGACCACTTGAGTTGATCTAGGATGGAATCCTTTAAGAAGGAGATTTCAAGATTTGATGAAACCAACTATGCTATTCGGAAGGGTAGAAGGACTACGCATTTGAGATGCATTGGAGAAGATTATTGGATAGTTACAAAGAAAGACTACAAGCCTCATATAGATCTATCTACTACTACTATTGATGAGAAGAATGAGTTTGAATAAAACATGATAGAAAAAGAAGCCTTGTTGAGTGCCTTATCAGATGCAAAATATACAAATGTCATGGCATTGGAGACTACATGTGAGGTATGGATAAAATTGCAGACCTTACATGAAGGAGATTCATGTGTGAAGCAAAGCTACAGAGTGTTAAAGGAAATCTTGAAACCTTGAGGATGAGCGAAGATGAAAATATCAGTACCTATGTACATATGTTGACTAAACTTGTTTGTGGAATTAGATGTGCTACTCGAATGTTGGAGGAAGATGAAATTGCCTCAAAGATATTAATATCCTTGCCTCCTTCTTATGACAACAAATTTGATGCTATTGAAGAAATCAAGACCGTGACTACTGTGAAAAGGGATACATTGGTTGGTAATTTATCATGTAATGCCCACCTATAATTTCCTTTTTGATATTGGTGTCATAATCTTCTGGATCACCTTTCATGTGTGCGTCGGTCATTTTCATGATGATGATCTATATGTTAGGATTTCATTTACATTTATGGTTTACTGACCCCATACTTACATGTGTATGGTTAGTGTGTATGCCTTTCTTTTTTGTTTGATGTGACTAATGTGGTTGAGGGATGTAGTCATAGTTACCTTCTTATGAGATCTACATGAGGCCAATCCCCGCCATTGCCTATTATTTATATATACATGTACATGTTCATCTTTTATGCAGGATTTCTAGTATTGGGCATTGACTTTCATGAATTTTCAGGATGAGTGTGCCCTATCACAATATCTCAATGGTAAGAGAGGTGATATAAGAGACATGCCCAAATCCCAACTTAAACCATTGATTATCCTGACATAATGGACAAGTATCTGATTTTCTATCCATTTGAATTCATCAATGTGACACAAATTTGTGAGCCCTCTTGTTGAGTTTGTTGTTATTTTAAGTTAGTTGATTTTCGTGTGTTGAAGTCATGTGGGTTGTTGTGTGGTTTATTTGGTAAAAACAATTAAATTAAGAGTAATTATGATATTTGAATAATTATATCTTATAAATATTAGGATATTAAATGTAAGGATATTTAATTATTGAGGATTAATTAATTACCTTTATTTAACTAAAAGACTTAATTAAAAGTCTAATTATGGAAATAAAATATTTAATTAAATGATAAATCAAAAACCCAAATTAAATACTTAGATAATATCAATTGATAATTATTCATCAAGTTGTATATTAGTAAAACATCATATATATTAAATTAGTAAATTAAAATATTAAATATAATTTAATTTGCACATTTAATTAATTAAGTGAAATATGAATTTTAGTTAAAGTTGAGTTAGGAGTTGTAATTGTAAAAGTACATATTCTATTATTAAAATTATAATTAATCATGCAAAGAGGGTTTGATAAAAACAAAGTTGAGAGTTAAGTTATTATTTTTGGAATTGCATGTTTTAGAAACCCTAAGTGGAATAGGTCTCCTATACTAGAAATTTTTGGGTTATTATTTCAATATGTCTATCAGGTTTTGGAAAATGGGGATTTTACAAAGAAAAATTTAAAGGTGCAAATCTTGATAACAAGTCCTTCAAGGTTTAGCGAGGCCATACAAGAGCTCCACTAGTTCCTGTAAGAAAATAATAATAGGTTGACCATGGAGGCTCACCTCCCAACCTAGGCCTTTTCAAGGCCACCCCCAAGCTAAGGGTTTCAGAAACAAACAGGTGACAAGGAAACAAACACAAAACTTTCAAAAAAAGCATAAAAATAAAAGTTCCCATACCAAAGTTTACTAGGCCACAAAATAGGACTTGAAACTAGGGGTGAATAGGACTCGCCGCATGTGGAGATATCCAACCTAAAACAAATGCAATATTTAGAATAGGCCACACATGGGCACTCATTCCATCATTTCAAAAATTCCACAAAAACATCCATGGTTACAAGCCATCAAAACTTCTCCTTATTACCCCAAATGCCCTTGGCATTGGCATCATGGGGACTTGCCCACCATGTACATCCCTCCACACATGGGAGACTCTGCACATCATGTGCAGTCGCTAATCATTCACCCCATGAAGGTTACCCTTTCCTCCCAAGGGTGAGTGTGCCTTGATGAAACCCACAAAATATACATCACAAATTAAAAATAAGACTCACAAACCTTCATGGAAACCCATGGAGTTTAAACATAAAACCATAAAACTCCATTAAAGCATCCTAAATCTTTTAACATGCATAAAATAATTACACTACAATGTGCTTAAAGAATTCCAACCTTAAGTCCAAGCTCAAGGTGAAAATGAGGAATTGAAAGAAGCTTTATCCCTTTATGTTTTTCTCCTTCTCCAAATCTCCTTCCAAAATGAGGTGTCTCTAAGAGTAGAGAGTGGGTGAACAACCTTCACTTTCCTCCCAAATCCCCCTAAAGAGGCTCTAGCCTAAGAATATATGATTCTAGCATTAATGAGGAAGCCTCTAGAATCTTCCCTTCTCCTTCCAAGTCAAGACCCTCATAAATGGAGTTTATGACTCACATGGGAAGGATAAGATACTTTTTCCAAATTCATCCAACTCTCCAATTTTTGCCACTTTGAAGAGGGTATATTTTAGGGGTGTCATAAATGAGTTCAAGTGCTCTTAATGGGTTGAAAATGACCCCTAACCCCCAAGGTACCAAGTAGGGTGGTCAAAATTAACCCTAACTACCTTCTGGAAGCCTATTTGTCCCTCCTAAACTCCACTTGAAGTTAACCTACAAAATTCAACTCCCTTGACCCAATCTAATCTTCCTAAACCTTAGGGTATGCATGGGTACTACACTAGGTAACCCCTGGGTCATGAATAGGTCTACCCTAGTTACATTCACTAGCCATACCAACTCACAAGGGCATAGGTGTCAAGTGAGACCACATATTTACATTAGGCATGACCCATTTAACATTTACAAAATTAAATGAAATACAACCATGCAACATACTTTCATGAATAAAATACATTACAACGAGGTCCATGTCTCTTCACAGATAGGACCTTAGCATCACATTGAATACACATAGGTTCATTTTTTAAACCCCATTTTTTAGTACCATGGTCAACTTCTTGCACACATTAGTAGGTCCAATAAATCCACATGTAACATAATAAAATATTTAATGAAACACACACACCACTTACATTTGCATTCAATGACTCAATGGTAAATTAAACAATATCTTCGTCTAGTTCATACACAAACTTAATTCTTAATCATTCTACATCCTAATATATCCTAACATGTATACCCATCACAATGCATCATTAAACTTAACCATATAAATAAGCTGCATAACTAATCATAGGGTATCACCTGAATAGGTTCATATCAAATCACAATGTATAATAACATGGTACGAGATCTTACAGATGCTCAAAAATAACAAGTGTTTCAAAGAGTCCAAGAGTCTCAAATAGTACCAACTGAAAATATAATAGGGGAAATATGGTGCTAAGCTATGATGGGCTGGGGTAGACCTCACAGTTATTCCAATAATGGTTTATAACATAAGTTTCATCAATATTTCAAAGAAATGAGTGATGCATTCAAATACAAAATACATTTATATCCAGTATCACTACTTTAGAGAGAAAGTTGCTAAGAAGGAAGTCGAGTTGGAACATGTACCTACCAAGGAACAAATTGTAAATATTTTTAATAAAGCTTCTTTCAAGGATACTTTTGGGTATCTTTAAGATAATCTAGGGGTGATTTCCCATACTTTTCAAACTAGATGTATAAGAGAGGTTCATATTCCCATGATGAGAACTATTTTCTACCTTATGTATCGTACAATGGTGTGGTTATTAATATTAGAGGGAATACTGGAGGTAGTAAAGGTTGTTTTATGTCTGAAAGAGTGTGAGGGATAAAAATAAAAGTCCAAACCATATATTTCCCTAAAAGGGGGAGTGATTTTAATGAGAAGACCTTTCATTTTTTGTGCCCTTTCTCCTTGATATCAAAGGGGGAGAGAAATATAGATAATGAAGAAAAGTGCAGATTGATTTATTTTTCTTTAATGAAAAAGGAGAAGATTTTCAGCAGTGCATGTTCAATGTTGTCATTGATGTCAACATTCTTTGTGCATTGATATCAACCTAATGTGGCTAGGTATGATAAGAGTAGTGTATCTAAAATCTAGTATGCAAGAAAGAGTATATGAAGTTTGATATGCAAGAAAGGGACTAAAGTTTTCTATGCAAAAAAGAGTATCTAAAGTCTCATATAAAAGAAAGCATACTTGAAGTGTTGTGTTATATATTTACATGATACATCAGATGACTAGTGGTAAGGACAAGTCAATATGTGGTATATCCAACAAATGAAAGTATGGGAAGCTTAAATATGTGGGAAGGATCTTATTTGAAGTCCTTATGGGAGAATGATTTACATTCATCTACATAAGAATATAATGGCTTGTATTTTCGGTTTTGTAATACATTATTTGTGAATGTTGCACTACCATATTTTCAAGTCCACAATAGTTCAGAGGAACTATTTTTTTTGTTGTTTGACAACAAAAAGGTAGGCTATCAAAAATAGTCAAGATAGGTTAGGAGAATGCTCTTCATTTCTCCACATTGTAATTTGAGGATGTACAATATGATGGACATGTTTTTAACATCTATGTAGTATTCTATTTTGAATATCTTATGTTATTTTGCTTTGCAAGTGAAGATATGTTATTATGTGTACGTGTGATATAGCTACATGTGTTAGCATTTGGTCGACTCAACTATTCTAGAAGTATTTATTGATCACTTATTGGTATGGATCTATTTTTAAAAAATATTTAAGAGATTTATTAAATATGTTATACAGTGGTGTTTCATGCTTTGCATGATTTACATGCATTGGAGTGTGTTCTTGGGTCGATCTACTAACATGCTTCAATGCTTTTTTATACATTTAATTTGGGTCTAATCTTAAGGATGGTTGTGATGATTGTGCTTTGATGAATTCTCTCTTGGAAAATGTGTTATGATTCTTTTGGGTCCCTCTTATCTCCTAGAGTTGATCATATTGAATATTTTTACTCAAGGTGCTACCTTTGTACAAACATTTCTTGTTTTCCCTATGATTGACCGTGTTGAGTTTCTAATGATCAAGAATGTATATTTATGAATGCAAAAGGATAAATTGAGTGTAGAACTGGTGAAATTTCTTTATATATTGAATGTGATGGTAGAATGATGTGAATAAGGAGTAGAGGCATAGGAGTGTGAATTTGACAAAATTGTTGCCAATTTTCATTGGGAGATCATATATCTTTTATTTCATTATTTTCGCACACCTATTAGAAGATTGGTCTGCTTGTGTATACTTGTTTATTAAACTAATGCAATGTGATTTATTTTGTAATTATTTCTTCAATGAGTGGTGTACTTCCTTGGTAGTGTGTCTAAAATAAATATTGCAAATAATTATTCATATAACTTGAGTATATTATCACCATGGTTTTTTCCATATTGGGTTTTCCATGTAAATTTTGTGTTCGTGTGTATGTGTGTTCATTGTTATATATTTAACTAATGATTAGTTAGTTTAAAGTTAACTACTAAAGGTGTATGATAGAATAATACAAGTTCTTGATGTTAATTCACACGTCCTCTCAACATCCTGAAGTGTTCACCATTTTTTAATAAGTGTTATCATATCTTGGGTGATGAACTAATGGATACTTTGGGATTGGCAAATGACTCAATTAGATTATTTAAGGAGATTAATAATTCATTGATTTCCCTCATTCCCAAGATAGATAAAGTTGCATGCTTGGATGCAGAGTTTAGAATAATATCTCTTTGCAACACCATCTACAAAATAATGGTGAAGGTGGTGCCAAACAAACTTAATTTAATCCTTTCTTGAATAATATATTAGGAATGTCCTATCTTTGTACCTAGGAGATCTAGTTTAGATGGAGTTATAATTTCTCAAGAATAAATTCACTTAGTATAGAATAAAACACCTAGCATGCTTATCAAGCTTGATATCAAGAAGTCCTATAATAATATTGGCTAGAGATTTGTATGAAAATTCCTAGAAGTCTTTATTGGAGTTGATGAGTAAACAACCCATAGCTCTCAAGAACACTTGCATGCAAACACCTGTCACAAAAAGAGAGAGAAGAAGCAAGAAGTTATGGAGGCCTGAATGCATTGATCCACAAGAGAAGAGAAATCATTCTTGATGTGCAAAAACAAAAGTTGCAATTCAATAATGAATAATATGTTACAATCTATTATGAATACAAAGGAGATCAATCCTTATAAAAGGAGATCTAAAAACCTAAAAAGGTAAAACCTAGGTTGCACAATAATAATTAATAAAGAAATTAATTATTATATGTCTAAAGCTTAGCTTAAGTAGAAAGAGATAATAAGTGACTTAGTAATTAAATCAAACATGATTTAATTAATAAGTGAACACTTTATTACTCTAACAGCCCCCCTTAAGATAAACTTTGGGAGAAGCTAAAAACCTAGAAAGAACTACTGAAAGCAAATGGGTCCCAACAACAAAAGGGTTGATCAGGTACCCAAGTACAAAAAAAAGAGTCTTTTTAAAGCAGAGAAATAGAGAAAACCAAATGGGAATGTTCCAGAAAGAGACAAAGACTAGTCTGAAGGACTAAAGAAGCCTCCAAAACTAGGAATGTTCCATAAAATAGGAACAAGAATTAACATGTAGATCACTGAAGTAAGAAGCTGCAAACTCGATTACGAAGTAACTGATGATTTGAAGATCCTCCACTAAAATATGACTAGGTAGAGAATATTGTAATATGCATGAATTCCGTCAAATGACACTAGTCGAATTAGGAGGCAAACAAAGGAAAACAACTGAAGTCGAAGATACAAAATATAGTAATCTGCACGAGTTCCTTCAAATTACACTACTCGAATCAGGAGGCAAACAAAGGAAAACACCTGAACTTGAAAACACAGATGGCATAAAAACACAAAAAGTCTAAAAAGCTAATCAATCAAAACTGGAAGAGTGCGTCCAAAAAATAGGAAAGAAAGAGTGTCCATATGGTAAATGATTCATCTCATCGAAATGCATAGGTACCTAGCAACTGCATTCACCTAGTACATAGAATCAAATATTGAATACATAACTCACACAATCAAACCAAGGAATCAACAAAACCAATAGTAGAAACCCCCTCATAATGTTAACAAGGGAGTAATGACAGGTACACTGAAAAGATCATCCAATATGAACTTCATGATACCAAGAACATCAAAGGTGCAAAGAGAGTACAAACACAAATAAATATACCTGAGGCTAATGTTATTGGAGGAACGCTCACATGACAAAAGTAGATGGAAAAAAAAGGCAAACATCAAACCCCCCTTGGCACTTTATAATGGAGTGCGAGTACATAGAGCATGAACATGTGCAAAAACTCATACATGCAATAGAATGGCACTTTATCTCAGTGTGTGTGCATAAAAGAATGATACAAAAGTGAAATACACTGTTCAGAGAAGAGCAAAGGCTCTTGAAACAAAAGAACAACCTAAGACGAGCCATCCCTCAAAGGGAAGAGATCCTAGGACCTAAAACATCCAAGTGTTGACAAGTTGACTATACTAGTGTATATGACTTAATATAGTGTTGTCATTATGGCAACAAAGTCATACAGTGTTTTGGAGTCAATGCACTTGATGAGAAGATCAGAAATTGGCTCAAGTGTAGAAGACTGGATAGTAAGCAAAGCACCAATAGTTCAGAGCATCAGGGCACGTGCGTACGACCGAGTTATGGTATGTGCCCTAGAAGATAAGTTAGTTAGAGTGTATTCATGCTTAGTCTATGAGCGCATGATCAGATATGCAGGTATGACAAAGTTACAGGCAGTTGAAGTTACACAGCCAATGAATGCCAGAGAAGAACAGAGCAAGAAGCCGATTGTTGGTATTTTGGTTAGTGGTTATATTTTTATGTTGTAAAGACTATGCGCCTATTGTAATTAGGTTGTAGACATGTAATTAAATTTTTTTGTAATCATGCTTGAGCC
Source organism: Chamaecyparis obtusa (assembly GCA_027943335.1). NCBI lineage: Eukaryota > Viridiplantae > Streptophyta > Pinopsida > Cupressales > Cupressaceae > Chamaecyparis > Chamaecyparis obtusa. The sequence goes on along the minus strand of BSBK01004015.1, from coordinate 205,164 downwards.
AATTCAATTGGAAGTGTATATAATTGATTAAAGGGTCGACCTAGTTAATTGTTTTGTATGTGCATATAAATATGAGATGTGCCTTTTGTAATTAGTATGGATGTTATGATAGAGTTGTAATAAGCAGAGCATAAGTGTGCGAAGAGTTGATAAGATGTATTAGAGCTTTGCAAGAGGTCAAAGCATTAGCGCATAAAAGGAAATGATCTAACAAGCAGTGTCACAACACCAGTTCATCCAACAGATATAGTGTGTATCTAAGATCAGAAGGTTGCAGCCTTCATCATTTGAGCAGTGAGCTTTAGGATAGTGTGTCCCCACCCCTAACAAGGTTTATTGTAAAAGACTCCTAATAGGGTCCGACCCTTGAAAAGGTCACTATGCTAAATACATTGTAAAGCAACTCCTAACAGGGTTAAGGATCTTCTAGCAAGGATCATAAAACACTAGTACAGATTATTAGTGGGTGTCAATTCCCACTGAGGTTTTTACCTATTTGGGTTTCCCCGTAACCATATTGGTGTTGTTTGTTGAGTTCATGTTTCATGTTTATGTTGATGTTCATTTCAGTACTTAAGTATTTAAGTTCAGTTTAAATAATAAAGTAAAAAGGTAAAATACAGTGAACATTGATTCACCCCCCCCCCCGCCTCTCAGTGTTCCCATTCCTAACACCAAGATATCCACCAGATTGCCAAAATGCAAAAATATGAATAAAATGTACCTGGAGTAGAATCTAGAAAAATGACTCACAACACTAGAAATCTCTCAAAACAAGCTTTCCAATAATATATCATTTGCCCAAAATAGAGTTCGGATGCGCAAGATAGAGCTCCCAAAGTGAAAAACTAAACATCTGGCTTTTACAGTAAAAAAAAACACCATCAAAAAAGAAAAATTAGAAATCCAAACCTCTGAATTTGGATAGATCTAAGAACCAGCTTTCCGATGATATCTCATTTGCCCGATTTCAACATCATATGCTCAAGTTATGAGCAAAAAACCACAGGTATGTTGAAGGGCCCAAAAATAGTGTCTAGAGGTGCTCACATGTGCTGACATCAGCACTTCACGAAATTAAAATTGATGGTTGTATGGTCGTTGCTGCAAAAAGGCCCCTGGAGCTAAAAAACTAGGCCCCTAGTCACCATATGACCAAGGGCTAAAACTGCATCCACCTGGGCTTAAATTTGACGGCAAAATGGAGGCCTGAAGGCATTGATCCACAAGAGAGGAGAAATCATTCTTGATGTGCAAAAACAAAAGTTGCATGTAGGTGTTCTTGGGAGTTGTGATTTGTTTACTCATCAACTCCAATTCTTTTGGTTCTATGAATAATGGATGGATAGGGTATTTTATTGCATATCAAGTCCTAGATTCTCCATTCTAGTAAATGGCATCCCAAAAGGGTTTTTTAAAGTCTCAAGGGGTCGTAATGGGACCCTCTTGCCCCATTTCTATTCATAATAATGGTAGAATCAATAGAAGAGCATTTAGGAGGTCTTGAGACAAGGGGACCCTCTTTCCTCATTTATATTCATAATAATGGTAGAAGCATTAGGAAGAGAATTTAGGAGGTTAGTAGAGCTTGGACTATGTGAAGGAGTCCAGATCACCAAAACAATGCAAGCTATCACTCACCAACAGTTTGCATATGGCACAATATTATTTCAGGCAAGAAATAAAAAGGAGGCTCTTAAAATCAAGAAAATACTAAGGCAATATACCCTAGCATCATGGAAAATGATTAGCCAAGAGAGATTCGAAGTATTCTTCTTCTCAATGGAATCCGAGAAAGAAACAAAAATTATAAATGCACAGGGCTTTAGTAGAGGCAATATACCATGTATCTATCTAGAACTCCCATTGGACAAAGTACTCAGATTAAAAAAACTATGAGATCTACTCAAGAATAAAATGGAGAAACAACTCAAATCTTGGAAAGGAAAATGGTTTTCCTAGGGTAGAATAGTAGTGATGTTGAAATTAGTTTTATCTACCCTTCTTGTATATCCACTTTCTTTCCTCACACTAAAAAAAGGGGTACACACAAAATTGATACAAATAATAAGGAAATTATACTTGCAAGGACTAGCCAAAGGGGGGGGGATCACAATGATTTTGTGGAAAAAATATGTATACACAAAGAAATGGGTGGTGTGGGGTTGAGAAATCAATTATCGTAGAATAAGGAATTGGATGCTAAATTAGTGTGGAGCATGTATAAGGAACCACATTCAAAGTGTGTTACAATTATATAGAGTAAATATTTTGAGATAAATGAGCCTTGTGGAATTTTTTTAACTTCAAATCCATCAAGAGGTTCTAGGGTCTATAACTTCATGTCGAGTTATAGACCAGTCATCAATGATCACCTCAATAGTGGGGTATCCAACCTAAGAGCATTCCCAAAATAGTGTAGTTATTCTATTAGGTATCTTAAGAGGTTCTAGGGTCTATAACTTCATGTCGAGTTATAGACCAGTCATCAATGATCACCTCACTTAAGATACCTAATAGAATAACTACACTATTTTGGGAATGCTCTTAGGTTGGATACCCCACTATCGACAAAATGATAAATATAGTAAGAATAAAGAATAGATTCAAAGATATTGAGGCAAAAAAGTTAGAGATTATGTGGAGGTGGACGATAATTATCCATCTATTAGATGGAAGTGGAAAACTATGGAGGAATTTCCTCTACCTGAAAAGATGTTGTCCAACTTAATTAAAATCTAAAGGATAGAATGTTATCCTCTAGGAAAGGGTGGGAAAAACTAGTCTGCATAGGATCTAAGTCTATCCAATACAATATTAGAGATGGCTATAACACCATAATTTGGAAAATGTGGCTTCAAAAAATAGAGATACTATTGAATTTATGTTGGAGAAAGCAATGTATGTACAAAGCAAGAGTGTTCACATAACCTTCTCTCCAAGGAATATTAATCATAGAAGAATGGTTAAGAAAGGTGGGATTTTAAGGCCCTTCAAGGTGTGCCTTGTGTAAAAAAGTAGAAGAATTAGTTGACCACCTCTTGTTAGGATGTTTGTTCTCTCAAACAAGATAGAGATGGATATGTGCTAATCTAGGGTGGGTAGTTGCCCTTCCAAATGACATAATGAGCCTATTTAGAAGATGGACCTACATGAATATGATAGGCCTATTTGGAACATATGGATATGTAGCCCTCTGATATTTTTGTGGGCATTATTGAGAAACAAGATCTAGAGACTCTTTCAAGATAGCAAGATTAAAAGTGCAACATTGTTAAACAAAGTGGAATTTGCCATTTTAGTAGTGATCAATAATAGAAACACAACTTATATCTCAAATGGGACTCAATTTACTAAATGGGACAACAATACTAGGAAACATTCATATGGTTTTATGAATCCTACATTCATTAGCACTAGCGGTGAGGAAAGTCAAGTTGATATGAAACAAAGCGCATGGAAATCCCCACAATTTGCTAGTTCAAGTTTAATTTTTATGGGCATCCCACAAAAATTTATGGCCCTTAGGAGAAAGGTGTGTTATTCATTTCTAAGATGGTTCAATGGTAGCAAGGTTAGCCTCTCCATTAGAAGAACCGATTAAGAATATTGCAAACTTTAGGATTCTAAATGAAGGAATAATAATATGTAAAAACTTGGAAATCACTAAGTTAGAAATAGAAGAGGATTCCTCAATTGTGATTAATGCAGTGGGATATGGATCAACCCCTATTAAAAAAACTCAACATGCTACTCAAGAGAGCTATGGAGTTATTGGATTTCTTTGAAGAAGTTACCATTAATCATGTATACAAGGAAACCAACAAAATGGCTGACTGTATGGATAATATGACAACAAATGTGAACTTTTTGGGGAAAATAGGACCGAAATAATAAATCTAGCAGCAAGAAAAAATGTAATGGTATAAATTGCAATTGGGAATGAGGATCTTAGTATAATGTCATTTCAATCATTAATGAGGAAATATTGTGGCAACTTTGCTATGCATTACCTATCAATATGTGTGTGTATGTATGTGTATGTGTATGTGTATGTGTATGTGTATGTGTATGTGTATGTGTATGTGTATGTGTATGTGTATGTGTATGTGTATGTGTATATGTATATGTATATGTATATGTATATGTATATGTATTGTGTGAGAAGAAATTAATTAAATAATAAAAACTATTTAGTTAATGTTTATAATAAATTAGAGTAATTTAATAATTATAGATTACTTAATTAATATGACAAATGAAATTTTGATTTCTAAAAAAATCAAGAAGAATAATTTTATTTTAGTTATATAAAATAATTATTTAATTAATTTAGAAGAATAATTAGTGAAGAAATCAATAGTAGGCTATGGACAATTTTTGGTGTTTACATTTTGCTCATTTTAACACAACACATTTTAGCATTGCTTCAAAGAAAATTTGACAAAATTTAACTCTATATCTACCCCAAAATCCCTTAGTGGCAAGGGTTATAATGTGTTGGCCCCTCACAAAATTGTTGAAAACGTTAAAATTGAGACCAATTTAATGATAGGTTGACATAGTGTGTTTGGTTGGCTAGACAGTGAAACATTAAGGCTCTAAGTCAATTTAGTCTTTCTTAGTAAGTTCTAATGTGCAACTAAGAGCTCACAAAGGCAGTAGGGGGATTCATTACGTCAATGAGGCCCTATATAAAGTCCATTTAGGGCCCAAACTCCTCATTTTCACTCATTTGGTTTGGATATTTTGGAGGAGAGGAATGAGGAAAGGGACTTGTGCACTAGAACTATGGTAGAAATTTTAGAGGTGCATCATCATATGGTGTGAGTTCAATCCTTCAGATGGTTTGTAAGAGAAGGTCCCCTAGTATGTACCCCTTCCTTGCTTTGTGATTTTGTCATTTTTGGTACTCTTAGGGTCCAAAATCAAGACAAAAAATGCATGCATAATTATATGCCACAACTATAGTTTTATTTACCATGTTTAATGACGATTTGACACATTTGTTCATTATGTGATGCATAACTAGATTTTAGTGTTGCATTTTATATTTTTTCACAACAATTGATAGGTTAGGTGATGCAAATGCATGGTTCAACTCAAAATTCAAATAGCTAATGCATATTTTTTTGTACCACATGCAATTAGATTAGCCAAGTAAATACTTGAAATAATGCAAGTGGTAGATTTAGTGATGCAATTGATGATCAAGCTAAAAAATAAACCCTTGTAAAAAAATTAGGGTTTGATTTGTTCAATCAAGTAAATCCATAAGTGATCATTGACATGACACATTGATTAAATGTAGGTTGTTGTTTTGCTCCTTGGGAGATTCATCCCGAATCTATGGTGTTGCAACATTAATTGGATGAGGGTGAGTGAGAGGCTTTTGCATCTCTAGGGCTTTATGACATCACATTTATGCCTAAGATTAGGGACCACTCGAGAGTTAATTAGAGCATTGTCTAAGAGGTGGTTCTCATAAACAATTTTGTGTCCTTTATCTATAGATGAGGCCATTATCATGTTGGAGAAACTATGGAGGATCTTGAGGATCCCTATACATGAGCAGTGGATTTTTTATGATCCTAACTCTAGAGAGCGGCACTAGCTATGGGGTCAAATATTTGCACCGACCTCATCATCCTTATTGCATGGACATATATGTACCAGACAGACAAATCAATAATTTCATGCACTATAAATAACAACATGCACGTGTTGTATGGTTAAGCTTGTGCAAGATGATTGACCTCATTTTTGGCCAAGTTCTTTTTTATTTGTTACTTTGTTTTTTTTTTGTAACTTTGTTACTTTATGTGTTACTTTGAAAGAATCGTTTCCCTTCCATAACTCACAAATTATTTTGATAACTTTTTTTTTCAGATTTAGTTTGTTTCATTTTAATTAAAAAATTTTAAAGTTGTTTTATTATAATTTAAATTTAGGTTTTAACATCTCAATGCTTCACCTAATGAATGCTAATTTTTCTGTTCATTCACATGATAAATAGGTTCTTGTGAGCCACTACTCATCAAACATGGGACAATGAGTTTTACTCAAAACTTGAATCTTCACAACAATATCACAAGTAAAGTGAAAATTTATAAATTTTTATTGTAGTAAAAAATATTACAAATTCTTAAACATTTGTATATTATATATATTATTTTGAAATTAAAATTAAATTTATATTTTATAATATATTAATTTTTTTTATTTTGAAGAAGTGAACAAATATTTTCTAAAGATATGTGAATACATTTAATTGTATTTCATATTAAGCTAAGGAAATAAAACAGTAATTTAAAAATAGTTTAACAATTATGTTATTTACTCTTTGAATGTATAGTTTTCTTTTCATCAACATTTCAAATCATACTCTTAAGTTACAATTGTATTTATAAATACTACATTGTATAACATAATATAATACTATATATAAAATATGTAAAGTAGTTGATTAAATATATAGTATATGATATTATTTGAATGTACTTATAATATATAATATCAATATAGTAAATAAGATAATAATTAATATATTAATTTATATTAATAAAATATAATATACATAATATTTTAAGATACTAAGTAATTAAAATATTTATAATATTATAATTTGTATATTTTATAATCATAATATAAAAAAAAAATTAAATTTCTAAACATAAATTTAAATTTCTAATACATATTTTGTCGTCTATATATTAATTTTATATATCATAATATAAAATTTATTAAAATAAAATAAAATTTTAAAATATATAGTAACTATTTATAATTTTATTTATGATATATTGTAATATAACTATTATAGTCTTAAAAATAGAGAATTATATTTAAAATTCTAACTATGTAATTAACTATTTTGAGACATGTTTATAAATAAACTAAATATAAAAACTTAAATTTAAATTATAATAAAACAACTTTTAAAGTTTTTAATTAAAATGAAACAAATTAAATATGAAAAAAAAAGTTACTAAAAAATTTTGTGTTTTACAATACATACCTATTGTTATTTACAGCGCATGAAATTCTTGATTTGATTGTCAGGTATGTATGTCCTATTACCTGACTTTGGGGTCGAATATTTACACTGCCCTATTAGCTAGTGCTTACCAGATCGTACTATTGCAGACATTCGTAGACAGAATGGACATCAATACCAGTTTTAATTAAAATTCATTTTTATTAAAAAAGAAAGTATTGCCCCATCATTGGCAACGTCTAAATATCTTACCGAGGGGGACACCTAGTATTTTTTCAAACTTCTCTTTCATATATAGTTGTGGGTATTTAACATTTAAAAATATTTAGATTTAAAAAAATTCAATTATAAGTATATACTTGCATATATATTATAGACTTATGTAAGTATATGATTGCAATATATTGTAATTATCTATATTTCATTAGTTACTTGACCAAAAAAATTAAAAATAATTATAATAAAAATAAAATTGATAAGTAGGAGATATTTTTCCACAAGTCAAATTGTGACATTTTTCCACAACAAGTCAAATTGTGATATTGCTATCAGAATTCAACTGTGTAGTTTTTGAGTCAAACTCATTGACCCATGTTTCATGAGTAGTGGTTCATACTAACCCATCTCTCATGAGAATGAATGGAACACTTAACACTTTGTGAGCATCACCTAGATCCAATGAGTGCTAAGTGTTCCATTCATTCTCATGAGAGATGAGTTAGTATGAACCACTACTCATGAAACATGGGTCAATGAGTTTGACTCAAAAACTACACAGTTGAATCCCGATAGCAATATCAAAAAAATAAAATTACTAAATATAAAATATTAAAATAATTGTAAAATTTTTATATGAATATTAATTTTAACTTATAATTGTAAATTATAAATATATTTAATAAATTATATTATCATTTTTTTTTCCAGTAATATGAACTTTGAACCAGTGGAGTCACATATAGAGAACCCATCCCGAAGTGGTTACATCTTATAAATATCAAAAGTATTAACATCTCTCATATTTGTCTGGTGTTGTGGTATCATATTCCCCTTATCTCACCCTAATCAACTACCTATCGATGGTATCACGACCTCCTTATCGATGTGTCTCTCCTTATCTCTCCATTTGTCGACCATATACCCTAATGTCTCCCTCGGCGGTTGTTGGTATCATGTCTGCACCTTTTCTCCATTATCTGCATTGAATTTCTCACTCCTTATATCTCCCCTACACTCAAAGGAGATTCGAACCAAACTGGGAGAGAAGGAAGTAAGGCAGAGCGGCCAGTTCATTCTTTCTAAGCTCCGGCTTCAAGGAAGTAAAGGCTTAGAAAGGTTGGCTCTGCCCCAAGAAAATCAACCATCAGTCGGCCCTACCTTGTTCTATTTCAGATGTTTACCAGTATGATGTTCCATTTGAGTACCAAATATTGCATATGGTTCCATGTGAGCGATCATATCTCCTACCTAGGTGTTGTGTCTATTTGCCCACCTAGGTGGGCAGATGGTAATCTATGGCCCTTTACAATTATAAGGGCTACTCTTAAAATAGTAGGGGCCTAGATCGATCCTAAAGAAACAATAGGGACTCCAATAGAAGCACACTTGTTCGAGTGGGCGAGTAGGAGGGGGTAAGCCCCTACCACTTTATAGGACATATAGAATATATGAAATTTGCCAACAATTGAAAGGTAGATCCAACCTCAAATATTGTTCTTCATTACTCGATACGATGAGACACTAGAGACGATTTGATTGGGAACTATAATCTATATCACTTATGCATAGATAAGAACAACTACCTGGATCAACTAGGTTAGCCCAAGACCCTACTATTCTAAAGGTCAGTACCCCTACCCATACTATTGTAAGGGGTGTGTGGGCAATGATTATAACCCTACATGTGCGTTCACTGGAAATAAGAGATGTAAGAATTGAAATACTTAGCATTTTTTTCTCCTTTTGATGTGTATGCAACACATCATCTATCTTATTCATTTGCATTAAGCTAGAACTTCCTTCTTGTATACGTTTCGAGGAGCCCTAGCTTCATTAACTATAGTTGGAGAATTCACGAGCCCATTAGAATAGTAATTTATTAACGTACAACTTTTAACAAACATAAATACAAACCATCATACTTTAGCTCACTTTGGGTGCGAGCTAGAATAGATTGAAGGCCCTTGCCCCTCGAGCCTGGATGGAAGGAGACATCAATTTTGCCAATTTGAGTGCAAACACAAATTGGATTACTCTTCTTGCAAAATACTTTGGAGGTTTAGGATATATATATATATATATATATATATATATATATATATATATATATATATATATATATATATATATATATATATATATATATATATATATATATATATATATATATATATATATATATAAACTAAAAATGGTATAATATATGTGTTTATCTGTGTATGTAACATGCATTTATATTACTAAGCTTTCTACAACTCTCATTCTTCTCAAGAGGACCCTCTTTCTAAAGATTATGTCACTACTTTGATTCTAACAAATTCAAAATATTTTATGTATTTTTTAAAAGATATAAATATAACTATGTATATTCAACATGCACTTGTAATATATTATTTTATTTTAAATTATTCTAATATAATAAATTTATAAAATAAATAATATTATATTATAATTAATTGAAATAAATCATAAAATATTATTTATATAGTATAAATTTAAATTATTAAAACTAATCTATATAATTATAAAATAATAATATAAATTTATAATATTTTAATGGTTTCTTTATTAAATATATGTGTATTAATAATATAAATAAAAGCATTCAAATAATATGTATTAATATATTGATAATAATATTATACCATCTAACATAGGTAATAAGTATAATTTTAATTATTTCAATCCAATCCAATTATGGGGGTTACATTTTCTTTTTTAATTAAAATCAGTACTGACGTTCGTTCTGCACAGTACGGTCTAGTAGGCACTAACTAATGAAACCAGTGCAAATATTTGATCCCATAGCCCGTGCCCATGCAATAAGGCTAGTGAGACAAGTGCAAATATTCAGCCCCATAACCAATGCCCTAGGAAAGTAAATGCCCTAGAGAAGTAAGATTATAGATATTTTTCAACACTTATGTCTTTGGTATCAATGACTATGACATTAGGTTTGACACGTCGACTAATACATATGATCATAGTAATATGGTTGGTGATAGTGGGTGTCTTATTATAGGTTAGACACGAACATGGATTTCTTATTTGCTGGAGTTCAATCCTTGAGAACACATGGTAGAGTGTATGCATAAGAACCCTATGTTTTCTCAAAGGTATTTCTTTGTACCTACAAAGGGTCTTGTCATATCGGAGGTGGAGAGATGTCGATCTATTTTTGGGCTTGGGAGCATATGATATTACCATACCAATATATGAATGATATTTGGAGAAATATTCCCCTATGTTTAACACTATGGAGGTGTCATCACACGGAGGAACCTAGGCCACGTGGAATACTTGAGACATATTTTTGATGTACTAGTTTAAGTTCACTCAGAGGGCAACGTCTAAATCGTTAAGTTCTAAAATGCATATCTTACCAAGGGGGACACTTAGTTTTTTCTTCAAACTTGCTAATATATTTTATGTTTTAGTTTATGATTTATCCAATACCCACTCGGAGACCCTATAGACACTATCATCCCTATAAGAATGATGAGGACCATTTTCCATACTTAGACAAAAAAGTACTTGATTGGTAGGCCGAAAGTGCATAGTCAACATATTATTGAGCATCGGCTATCGGAGAGGGTTCTATGATAGTTTAGAGAGAGACAAGGGGAGTCGATTGGTGAAGCTCACTTTGCTCAATTAGTGTAAGGTACCATTTTGATGGACCTATGATAAGTCCTCAAACTGCATTTACTAAGTTTGATGAGCTAGATCTGAGACAGTGCTCGGTCTTAGGTTGGAGGTTGTAGACATAGGAACCACACCAAAGTATGATGAGACAATGTGGTTTTAGGTTGGAGGTTGTAGATCATAGACCCACTCTTGTTACATATTTGGATGTCCTTGTCACATGAGAGAGATAGCCTCAAGGTTGGAGAGGTAGACTCAAGATTCAAGGATTGGGGAGAGAGGGAGAGGGGGGGAGGTGATGGAGGTAGCAAATTCCTAGCTAGGGTAGTCCCAACTTTGCACCAACAGTTTGTCTGGTTGTATAGTTACAAGTGTGGGCATAGCTTGTTATAGGTGAGGAGTATACACATGATGAGGGGATGTAGAATGTGGGGGTGATGATGGAGGTAATAGAAACAATCAAGAAATAGTGAGAGTGTTGGCACATATAGCTGCATTGCAGGCAGAGGTGGCAGAATTACAAGTAGTATTAGCTCAGGCTACCACAGAGAAGTATATTGTTATAGTTGATAGGAATACAGTAGTACCTAGAGCATGGAGGGTCAATCAGGTGGCCCATGGCTATTATCTTTCTTGAGACTATGGAATATTTTGCATGACAATTATGTCAAGCTAGATATGAGACTCTATATTAAAAGAGACATGTAAGAGAGCATGTTGCCACCAAATCAGAGGGCACCTAAGTATATAGATAGGAGGTCCTAGTCTCGATCTCATTCAGGAAAGCTGATACATCAGCTAGGGTAAAGAGCCTGATGAGGTCACCATGGTCAAAGCAAGGAGAGGCAAGACCATCTGGACCTCATTAGGAGAAACCATCATGTTCAAAAGCTCATTTTTTGGTACATTGACACAATCATTCTTTTAACACATACATTTTTGTCTCCTTCCTCCCAGCGTATTTTTCCTTTTTCTCCCCACCACTTGGAACAACACTTTCCAACTTCTAGTATTTTGTGCCCACCTTTCTATGGCACTATGTTGCGTGAGCATCCATTTTTCAAACTGTCTTATAATGAAGATTGCATTTGTGACATCTTCATCTTCCAATAGGCTGACATTGAGTACATATGTATTTCTTGTATTCTAAGATGTTGGGGGTGCACCATTGTGGGAGATCTCGGCTAGTATGGGGTGATGATCAGATAGGGTGTAGGGAATGACCTTCACACTAGAGCTAGCTTTATCCTTCTTAAATTTGGGGACTTACTTATTAACATAAAATTTGTCCAACCTATTGTAAATTCCTCTAGCCCTCTACTGAAAGATGCACCATGTGTACCAAATGCCCTTATTTTCTTGTTTTTTACCTACTGGAGGATCAAAGAGTTTATGCTTATTCAACATTATTTACCAGTAGAATTTATCATCTACTTTCTAGTCAAATTTGCTTCCCCAATTTTATTTGAGAAATCTCAATCATATTGAAGTCGCCACCTAGTATCCAAGGTACCTCTTTCAATTGAAAGACCCACTTCTACAGTTCTATACTCTCCCTATGATCATTGGAGGAATATATAGAGGATATTCCTATCTTTGTCTCCTTAAATTTTAGTTGATCCAAACTAGGTTGTTATAGAGTGAACAGCCCCATCTTGCAACAAATTTACTCCACTTGGTTCCAACCAATATAGCAGCTCCTCCTTTCTCTTTTGAGTGTTTGGTTATATAGAAAGGTGCCTCCTCCAAATGTACTTCAAATTGATATCTAAGGTAAATTGTGCAGCCTTAACCTCCTGAAGCACGAGGATATCTATACTCTTGTTCATCTTTAAGAATATTTCTACAACATATTTTTCGTCTAGGGAATCAAGCCCCCTTACATTGTAGGATGCATAGTTCATATCCATAAAATATTAAGTAGTGATGTCCATGGGTCCCTTGAAGCTCTTGTATCATTTGGGCAGTTTCCCCTTAGGAGCCTTACTCTCCTATCTATTGGAAATAAACCCATTGGGTATACCTCTTTTTCTCTTTATTTTAAATTCAAAGGTCTTCTCAACTCCCAAGGGGGGTTTACTAGGTTTCTTGGACTTTACATCCTTCTTAGCCTTGGTCTTCTTCCTAGATTTTCTGACACCAAAATCCTTCATTTCCTCTTCAATAACATTATCTTTATGGTTTCCACTATAGGGCATAATATCCCAATTTCTACCATCTCCTTTGAATCCTTCATTCCAGAAGAACCAATACAACCATTACTGTGATCCTTCATGTCCACCCTATCATCTCCTCCTTCAATGAGAAGCAATTTTCCCTGGATAGTAGGATCTTTTCTATCAAAAGAGGCCTAGGGGGTAGCAACAAGGAAAATAATTAGTGAATAATTAGAGAGGCAATCATAAGAATTTAAATCATATGCCTTTTTAATGGAATCAAGGGCTTCATCAACACCTTTCAACTTAAGAGAGCCACTAGAGGCCTCCCCACTACCATTCCCTCTCCCATACTTCTCCAGAAATCTATCGACACCAAAAATCTCACCATCTATAGCTCTATCCTTCTCCTTGAAGGGTGAGCTCACTAGGGTACTATCATCAATAGATCTAGTCTCTCTTCTCTAACCTTCTCCAATGCCAAGACTAGTATTAATATTGTCTTCAATCCTCTTTCTTGTAGCATATAGTTGTCTAAAATTATCAATAACAACTTGTTGAGCATTTAGATTCATGCTCTTACAGAGTTTGTCAAGGATAGAGGCCTCATGCTTAGTGGATCCACTATCAAGAGGGGCTTTGTCACTAGATAGGATTGGGCTAGGTAAAACAGTATTGTTCTCCACATTTTGGGAGTGGTTGTCCTTTCTGATAGTTTCCTTAAGAGCATTCAATTTATCAATAATGGGTTCTCTATGAGAGTTATCATTAGCATCAGGATCATGGCCCTCATGAACTAAAAATCCATCATTCAGGGAATGGTTCAAGGGGGGCCAACACCAGTCTCAATAGAATGAGGGATAACCAAATTCTTATTGTTAAGGATAGCAAGGACTATACTCTTACCGTTAGGGTTTGTTGGTCTTACTTTTTTTTCAATAGAGGGAAATTTTGCCTCAAGTGTACATCTCTCGTACACAGAAAATGCACATTTATTCCACCCAAAAATTTAATAGGGAACACCGCAATTCCCTTTCCTAACTCGATTTTGAGTTCCTTAATTAAGAGGTACAAGCCAAGGTTAATAGATAACAGTGACCTCACATCCATGTGAGGAAGTAATGATGGTGATTCATCCATCCTAATCACAATTCCAACAGATTCCATGGTCCTAGGAACCAATTTCCATAAGGGGGATATTTGAATCGTGACCCATCTAGGGCACAATAAAACTAGTATTTCATTATTGTTGGCCTCAAGAAACTAACTTATGATCCTAAAAAAACCAAAGTCAATATTCTAGAACCGCCTTTCTACAACTTCCTTTCGGCTAAGAGGGTTTATGAAAAAAATGAGATTCATTTCTAAACCATTCTACAATAGTATTGAAACCTTAGTTTCGTGTTCCAAGTATTTGCGTCCAATCATTCAAAAAACATTGAGATGGTGTAACACTTTGCTAGGGAACCCAGGAGAAATCAACCTAAATCATGTTACTAAGTTTACCAAATAATTTTTTTCTTAATAGTTTACAATCAATAATGAACAATACTGTGGAAGCAATATTACATAAGAAAAACATACTCATAATGCAACTTACTTACAGGTTACAAATCTCAAGGGTACCATAACGTAGAATTAAGTATAAGTTGATTAATATACTAAGTATAATGCATAACATAATCACATGATATATCTTAGATTCATTGTAAAACCCAAATCGAAGTATTCCTAATCCTTTACTGAATCATAATGAAAGAACACAAATTATGAAGTACACTAACATATTCATTACAACTAAATAATAAGATGTATCCATTACTTCAATGTAATCAAAGATACAATCCATAGAGTACAACTAATACATCGATTCCATACATAATAACACAAATTCCATTGCACATTTCGTAGGGATAAAAATTACACAATACAAGTACATATACATCTCCTGAATCAATGTCACTAACCAATGCATAAAATGGAATACAAGATATACATCTCATGATAATAATAAGAAATTCTCCAAGTAATGAACAAGAAGATAGAAGCGGCATCAAGGATCATCCAAGCACAAAGTTGTGAATGTCGAATCTCAATGGTAATAGAATCACTACCACCTCACCATGTGGAACCAAGAAGTCCACTCCAACCATGATGAGGAGATAGCAACATGCCTCACTCAAGGAAACAACCAAACAAGAAAGACTAATGCAATAGTACATAGGATAAAATGGTAATAAGTAGTTATAAGGTTATCAAAAATAAATTATCAAGACACAAATCGAGTGTACTGTTGTCTGACTTTCAGTCACCCATTTTTTTGGCAATATTGGAGTCATATGGTCATGTCAAGTCGGTCTAGTCATGTCTAGGTCTAGATTTCCTCTAAGATAGGAAATCTTTGCCGGGTTTCCCTTCAATTTGCCTTCATGTTTTAGTTGGGTGGGTTGTTTTAAGGTCTCATTATTTGGGTAGGATGTAGCTCCCAATCCGGCAAAGATTATGGTGCTCCAATTGATGTTCTTTTCAAAGCAGAATGATGCTTGAAAGCCGTGATCTACAGATGTTTACAATATATTAGAGGAAAGATTCTTCATGTAATGGAAACAATAACAGAGCCAGTATTGAAATATCTGGATTCCATTCTCTTTAACAGGGTGCAACTCTGATCAGAAAGATCCGTTTTGTTTCTCGGTTGATCAAAAGGTTAACGTTCAGCATGGTTAATGATCGGTCAGAATCTACGGCTGTCGTTATTTCGCATAAAAAAGTTACACGATGTTTATTTCATGTGAAATAACGACAAGGTGCCACTTGTCCCAGTAGGCCCATTTTTTTGGTATCACTTTATAACTGAGGTGATGCACGCAACTGGTCAAATAAATTGATGTGGCTATCACGTGATCGCATAAACCAAATATGAGTTATGCGATCATGCGACAACGTAAGTCACCAAAGATGCTTGGCGGTAAAGTGGGATCCTTCCACGTGTCCAGGTGGGGCCACATGTTCTTGTATGTTTGCAAGCGTATTGGCAGATTCTTGATCTATGATCACCATTTTTCCTTGGTGCTGTTGAAGATTCTTACAGGCAATGTAGGATTACGCCATGTGTTCATGTGGGCCCGTTTTATTAAAAAGAAATATTATATCATGCACCAATCATAGAGCGGTCGCATGATCGCAAGGAATAAAATAATGCCATGCGATCATGCGACAATGGAGTTCGGGCAGGTGAATGCGCTCTACTAGGACCCACGTATGCTAACAGCGCAAATGTGATAATGAAAAGTTATAAGTCCGAGCCCGACAAGGATAGTATTAAATATTATTTCATGCGCCAATGATAAAGCGGTCGCATGATCGCATGAATAAAATAACACTCTTGCTATCATGCGACAATGGAAGACCAGGTGGGACCCAAGTCAACGGACTTACCTATGGTGGAATAAAAGAACACATCCGATGGTCCTCGCAAAATCGCGACCCCTGCCAAATGCTTTTGCAAACTTGCGAGATTCATCCACGTGTCAGGTGGGGCCAAGAAAAGTTTGTCCGTCCGATGAGAAACTTGTCAAGTGGGACCCGAGACTTAAAGGGAATAAAGATAATATAATCCAATGGAACATCGAAGGTGACTAAGAACAGCGGATTATCGACACAGTGTTATCGACCTGTCGACTGAGGTCATGGGTAGGAAAAGAAGGAAGAATACAATGCTAAAAATGTTGTATGTTGTAGCTCGAGGCCCAGCAGATGCGCCAAGGGTTGCCACAGGTGGTAGTGATGATAAAGCCCTTATGTCAGATAAGGTCGTGCTAAGTATTTCTGAACTATTTGAAAAAGGTTGGATGCAGTGGTATAACCGATTGACTGTTGTTGAAAGATGATTCGACTCCAGAAGCCCAATGAACTCAGCTCGACAAATGCTGGTTGAAGATGAAGAGTTTCAGATTAAGAAGTCATTATCTTTGTGTCTTCTACATTCATGATGACTTTTCAAGTTCTTAGTTTGGAAAGTTTTCCTTCTTTGTACTTTGTCTTTTCGTATTCTGGAAGCTAAATCAATTCATATTCCTATGAAGGATGTAGGCTAGTGATCTCTATATAAACTGGAGAGAATGAAGTAGTGAGGGTCGGAAAACTTGTAAGGGTAGCATAAGTGATTTCATTTACTTTGCTGGGTTTTCATGTTTGTTGAACCAGTAGTTTTCATTTGCATGTGAATAGACAGGACAGTTGTATATGAAGTTGTAATTGCTTGCTGGATTCCATTTCATGTTTGTAATTGCAGTGAAAGACTGAAAGTAATTCCATTTACCTTTCATGTATGATTCTTCTCCTATTCACCCTGTTATTTAGATGCATCTAAATGGAAAGTACAATTGTATATGGAGCTGTAATTTCTGCTTGAATTCCATTTCACGTTAGTAGTTGCAGTCTAAGCAATTCTATTTGTTGTCTGTATATGATTCTGCTTCTTTTCTCATTAGTAGAATATGCATTCTTAGAATAGATAGGTTTAGTTAGAAGATAGTCTTTATGATAATCTGTGATCAACATTCCATTGGGGATTATAGGTTATCCACTTTATCATTGCCTGAATTGTTTGTGCCTACAAACAATTTGGTTAAAACTCATAGGAGATAATCTAATGATCATTAAGAAACAAATACATTGAAGATTAAACACAATCAGGGAGTTGTACCTGTCAATTCAGAGGGCAGTGATAGATGACTTACACTGACCCATTTGTTGATGAACATCCTTTTGTTCTCTCACCTTGGGTGTTAAGAAGAGTCAAAGATTATAAATCTAAAGGGAGGACAAACTGTTAACCAACATGTACCAAATACAACATAGGAACCTAGGACACATATAGGGAAGTGTCATCACATACGTCTAACCCTTCGACTTCATCTTGGCAACCTATCTGAACCCCGATGCCCAAGTGACCACATGCGGTATTAGTAATCCTTTCGTACAGACAAGAAAAATAACCATGTCAGACCTCAACGTCTCTCTAGATGGGAAAGCATCTTCTCCCACTCCCATCCTAGCTTATATTAACACTCAAGACATGGGTGAGGCACATTTATCTTACAAATATTTTCTCTCAAAAATTTTATTAAGTTATCACTTATTAGGTCAACTTACAAAGGCTACCCAAGTAGCCACTTTAGGGCTCTGACACCTCCAAAGTAAGCCACTTCCCTTCTATCTACCCTAATGCTCACAACAAAAGAACCAAGAGAAAGAAAAACCAAAACCATAAAAGACTTCTCATAAATCAATAAACCATGAATGTCATCAAATACGGGTGCTAGAGCATAATGAACAATATCTCATCCTATACAAGGATCCAAATTGTCCATCCCATATTGGACATCTAAATAAATAACAAACACCAATCCACATGGTTACCATATCGCAAGATAAATCAAATCTCAAGACAAGTCAACAATGACATCAATCTCCAACCATGAAATAAAACATAATCCAAAGACCATCAATCAAATCATAGAACAACCATATCATAAGAAACAAGGTGACCAAGTTAATTAAAATTCCATACAATAATAGTTGTCACCTTTTTGTGGTCAACTAACATAATGATCGAGACTCGATTGAGTACATGACACAATGTACATATGCACCGAAAATAACACTCAAATAATTGTGACATTAAAAAATGGTTATGAAAATTTCCACAACATAAATCCAAAGTGTAAAAAGAGTACAAAACCATAAAATAATTGAAGCCTCAAAGACAAAAATCCTCTCCTAGGGCATTTCTCTACTCGTGACTAACAAGCAATCACTAACAAAACAAAACCCCCACTATAAATACATCAATATAAAAACTTTCATTTGACCACTTAACACAACTAACATTAATTATAACCCAAGATTAATTAATTATTATTCAAACCTTATTGAATTATAAATTAATCAATTCAAAAATTAATCACAATCTTACTTTACATTAAATTATAAATTCAATTAACATAACATAAAACAAATTAAATTATCAATTAATTAAAATAATTTAAAAATAAATAAAATTATAAATAAACTAATCTAATAAATTAAATGTTAACTTAAATACACTAATTTAAAATAAACTAATTCATAAATGAACCAAACTTAATTCATAAATTAAATCAATAATAAAAATTAATAAAACAACCATTTAAAAAAAAAACTCTTTTTTATATGGGGGAGGGGTTACGTAGCCCCACTCCCCCTTCCTATCCTTTAAAAACATTAATATTGAAATAAGTAATTATGGAGAGGGAGGTGGGGTCTCACCTCTCACTCCCTTTACTCTCACGCAACGTAGATAATGGGAGGCGAGCTTTATTAAGCCATCTCCTTCATAATTTAAAACTTGTTTTTTTTAAATATTTTTTTTTTTAATAACTTTCGTTGAAAAACCAATAGGGTGGGGGTGAGCGCCTGCGCAGCCCCCACCACCATTCATACATTTTTTTTTAATAGATAATTTCTTATATATATATATATATATATATATATATATATATATATATAATGTTTTCTTTTAAATAAATTCAAGCTTTCCTTCTCTTTTTTTCCATTTTCTAACAAGAGCTCAATAAACCAAAGTGAGACCAAATAAAGAAAGAAAACTTCAAAGGTATATAGATTTTCTCAAAACCCTAATTGAATCACAGTTAGGAAGAAGAAGACACCTGACAACCACGTAAAAGCAACAGGCACGAAGTAGACAAGCTTTCCAAATGAAAATTACAAAAGGATTCAAAACCCCACCTCAAATCCAAGAACAATATGATAAGAAAAGAACATAATCCATACTCCAAAATTTCAGCTTTCAATAAATTTCCTTCAAAACGAAAATCAGAGCCAAAACATGTCTCCCTAAAACTTGTGTGTCGAGTAATGACCAAAAGAATTCTCATATAGAATATCTACACATCTAGGGTTTCTAAAACATGCAAAACCTGAAAAGGATGACTCCACTTGAAAATTGAATAAAAACAATTATTTTAATTAATAATTCTCACTACATGCAACTCACTCAACTTTAAAATTAATAAAAGAATTATTTAATAATTAATCATTGAATTAAGTCTCTCAACTCAACCTTTTAATTTAAAACTTGATAAATCAATTCATTTTAACTGGTGTGCATATAATCGTGTGATTATATTTTAATTATAATTAATACCTTTAGCACAACTTAATATGCAACCTTCATTGTTAATATCAATCTATACTAGCAATCCCACCTTGGTGTGCAATGGGTATGCCGAAAAGGTTTGGGAGGTCAATTAGAGATAAATTTGGTCTTTGTAGAATACATGAGGTATGTTAGTAGATTGTTTAGCAAATGTTTCTTTTGTGCAACAAAACTATTAGTAGAGAAGTGATATCTTGTAATCAATAATGCAATTGAAATAAAACCTTTGAATGAGAAAGAAAATTAGGCTCCACTATCAATAGGATCATGTTATGGTTGTGAGAGAGGGTGGGATAAAGTTGAAGAGAGAGATATACAAGTAGAGATGGGGAGAAACAAAGAGAGTGTGAATGAGAGATATGGAGATAGAGATGAAGGGAAGGAAAGGGAGAGAAATACAGAGATAAAGGAATGAGAGATGAGAGATACCAATAGATAGAGGGAGAGATATGTAGATATTTATAGTGGGAGAAATAGAGGGGGAAGAGACATGGTAAAAAAGATAGAGATTGGGAAGAGAGATCAAGAGGAAGCTATAGATGAAGATGGGGAGGGAGAGGCCCATAGCTAGATAAAATATTCGCTAATTGTACTTTTCTAAATTTTCTCCACCTCAATGATAACCAACTCTTTGGCTCGATGATGTCGGTGGAGCAGCTCAATGACCCGGTCTCATGGGTCTCAAACGAGGTGCCCTGTCTTCACATGAAAATTTGACATATTCCCAAATAACTACAAGGACAAAAAAAGATCACAATGCGATGGAGCTGACGATGGAAACAACGTTGGATGGTGACAATGTAGTGAATGGATAACACATGTTGTTGGGATATGAAGCCCAATGGTCACATGACTGTTTGTTTTCTCCCATCTCTTCGTATTCGAAGAGCTTTCTATAAATGACTATGTACAATCATGTATTGCATTGTATCGTACTATGGATTGGATTAATATAATAATTCCTTACTTGAGAGTGGACACAAGAAATTGTTGAACCACTATAAATCATGTCTCTTGTTTTTGTTTTAATTTTCTATTTTTTATTTTTTTTCTCTGCTTGTTTTAAATTTACAATTGATATCAGAGCCAAGGTGAAGCTAGAGCAGAGATGGAAGAAGGTGAAGTTGATTTTATCATCAACAAATTTCTAGGAAATTTGGGCTCGGTAGAGATTGAGGTTGTGTCTACAAAGAGAAAAAGAATCTACCATGTGCACTGGTGGGATGGCTGGGAAAATAAGCTTGAAGTTGAACCAGAAGATTTAAAAGCTCTTAAATCTGAGCTTAATGCAATTATTGAGTGCGCGGGTGATGCGCAACATAAGAAAGTTGTCATGGAAGAATTGTGAAAGAGGGCAAGGGTAGACAAGACTGGCAAGTCTTTGAAGGACCTATGTTGGTCATTTATGAAATGGCTTCTTTTAGTTCTAGCTTTTGACTCGATGATCCAAATGCTTTTGCTTCCAAAGTTCATAAGATGTTGCAACTATGTTACTCTGCACATGCCCCTGGAGAAGGAAAGTCTGTCAGAGACAAGAAGTTTGCTGAGGAAGAAGGTGAAGGGATAGACAAGAAGTTTGTTGTGGAAGAAGGTGAAGAGGTAGATGAAGAGAAAGAGAGAAAGCGACAGGTAAAAGATTAAACGTCAGGAGAGTGACATATGTTTGGGATAAGGTTTAGGCATTCAGGCTTCCAATGAGTTTTGCTCTTAACAAAGAGAGGGAAAAGTGTTCAGAACAGGATTCAAAAGGCTTTGCAAATGGGGTTTTAAGAAAAGTATGCTTAATCTTGGAAGAAACTTTGTGGTTAAGCGCACTTGAGATGGAATAGTACTAGGATGGTTGACCTATAGGTAGGTGTGAGATTCACCTGGATGCAATGAGTGTTGACTGCTCCATTCATTCTCATGAGAGATGGTTTCTTGTGAACGACTACTTGTGAAACATGGGTCAATGAGTTTACTCAAAAACTACACAAAGAAATCATGGTAGAAATAGTTCAATTGACTTGATGTGGATAATACCTCCTACCTATCAATAGGTGAGCTCAAGGGGCTTTATATTGAATGGTTCCTAAGGCACAACACTTGTTGAAGGTTATGAATAGAATCAACTCTTTGATTACCCAAAGGGGCACTCTCAATAAAGAGGAAGAGATAAGGAAAGATATGATGGGCCATTTTGCTTCGATTCTTTCTAGAGAACAAGGCCTCAATCATGATGATCAGAATTATTTGCTGAGCTCCATTCCCACGCTGTTGGAGGCTGAGGACAATCTCTTTCTTAAATCTATACCTGAGGAGGAGGAAATTATAAAGGCTATCCAGTCTTTTGAAGGTGAAAAATCCCCCAGGCCAGATGGCTTTCAAATGTTTTTCTTTCAACACTATTGGGAAATAATTGGAGAAGATATTTGTGGTGCTGTGAAAGAATTCTATGGCTCTAAAGCTATGCTTAAAGAGCTCAATGCTACCTTCATAGCTCTGATACCCTAAAAATCAGGAGCTAATACGGCTGACAACTTTAGACCTATTAGTCTTTGTAACTCTTTGTATAAGATCATATCTAAGATTATGACTACTAGGATTCTCAAGATCCTTCCTCGTCTCATTTCCCCCCCCCACAAAATGGTTTTGTGTCGGGGTGACAAATCCTGGATTCGATTATGGTTGTTCATGAGAATATTCATTCGCTGGAAAAATCAAGGAAATAGGGGTTCCTTATGAAACTTGACCTATCAAAAGCCTATGATAGAGTTGATTGGGAGGGTCTTTCAAAAATTCTTCAAGCATTTCGTTTTGATGAGGGAGTGATTAAAATTATTATGCAACTTGTTACTACAGTCTCTTCCTCGGTGATAGTGAATGGGAGATCCTCTCCTTTCTTCAGACCTTCCAGAGGGTTATGTCAAGGTGATCCTATATCACCTATCCTTTTTGCTATCATGGTGGAAAGTCTTGGAAGATTCCTTTCCCTTCAGGTGTCTCAAGGATTGATTTCGGGTTTACAACCGACCTCTGGAGGGATTGTCTGCTCGCATGAACAATTTGTTGATGATACAATTTTGATGGGAAAATCTACTGTTAAAGAGACAAGGAATATGAAAAAGGCGTTAAATGTGTATGCTAATGCCACAAGTCAACTAATAAATTGGAAGAAGAGTCACCTGTTTTTCTTCAATACTCCTGAAGCTAGAATGAATAAAATCTCTGCTATCCTTGGGTGCAAGATGGGAAGCCTCCCGACCACTTATCTTGGTATGTCGTTGTGCTTGAAATCGGAGGCTAATTTCTGGAACGAAATCCTTGACATATTTCATCTAAAATTGGCGGGTTGGAAAGGGGCAATTCTCAATCAAGCCAGGAAAGTTCAACTGCTGAAGGCTACTTTGCAAAATCTTCCGGTCTATGCCCTTAGCTTGTTCAAAATACCTCAAAAATTTTCTGATTTAATAGAGAAGATCCAAAAAAGGTTCCTGTGGATGGGAGTGGAAGAGAAAAAGAGACTCAGCCTTGTGGCCAGGGAGAAGATTTGTAAGCCCAAAAAGATGGGGGGTCTGGGAATAAGGAGCATAAATAATACCAATAAAGCTCTCCTAGCAAAGCAATGCTAGAGAATCTTTGAAGATGAGAAAGAATGGAATATGATAATGAAAAGAAAATATCATCTTAGTAATCTTGAAGGAATGCTCCAATCTCAAAATGATATCGAGGGATCTTTTGTCTGGAATAGTATAAGTAAAGGTAAGAATCTTATAAGCAAAGGTGCTATTTGGAAGCTGGGAAATGGTAGAAAAATTCAGTTTTGGAATGATAAATGGATGTCAGAGAAGCCTCTTATTGAGAATGAAGAATGGGGGAATGCTATTCAGGATTGTAAAGATACTATAGGAGAATTTGTTAGTGATTATTGGAAAAATGAAGAGTGGATAGACCTTGGGCTGAAGGATATCAGATTTAAAGAAGTGAATAAACAATTAAATAATTGGTTTATTAGAGAAAATGAGGATGATAAACTTATTTGGGGTCCAGCTACCTCTGGAAAGTTCTCAGTTGCTTCTGCTTCGTCTCTTCTCCTCCCTAATGAGGCTCAGCTTTTGTGAGCACAGGTATGGAATAAGGACCTTACCCCTAAAATTAACATGTTTTTTTGGCTGCTTGTTCAGAACAAAATTCTCACACAGGACAACCCTTTGAGAAGAGGGTTTCAAATGCCAAATAGATGTGCCATGTGTTGTCAAGAAGCTGAGAATTGCAATCATCTTATGATACACTGCTCATTCACTAGAGAGGTGTGGGACACTGCTATGTCTTCCCTTGAGCTCAATTGGGTGAAACCTAACTCTATCCAGGAGTTTTTCCAGCAGTGGCAGCGTCCTTTCAATGACAAAAATGCTAGGGATATCTGGAAAATTGTCTTTCCCCACTTTACTTGGCTTATCTGGAAGGAGAGGAATAATAGAATCTTTAGAGAGAAAAAGGTCCCTCCTTCTTTGGTTGCTAGTTCTGTAACTAGAAGTATAATGGAAAACTATAGAAGCATGGGAAGGAAAGACAATAGTCAATGGGATCCTCAACCTAAGAAGGACAATATTATCTCATGGGAGAGACTAAAAAAGAGCCAGATTCAGAACCCCAGAGATAATGTTATGTGGACTGCTCCTCCCTGTGGATGGCTTAAAGGGAACTTTGATGGCTCAGCGAAGGGAAATCTTGGAAGGGCTGGAGGTGGAGGGATTATAAGAGATACTGCTGGAAACTGTTTAGGAGTGATTGCTATCCTGCTGGGAATCCAAACTAGCCATGTGGCAGAGGCTGAAGTTGCTCTTTACTTGGTCATGATGGCAAAAGATTTGGGATGCACGAAATTATGGCTAGAAGGGGATTCACTAAATACAATCAATGCTATAAAAGGGAAGTCTGAGAGCTCTTGGACTATAGAACACATCATTAGCAAAATTAAATTTTTAATGAATTCCTTTGAAGAAAGCCATGTCACTCACGTTTATCGTGAAAGTAACAAATCAGCGGACAAGCTGGCTAATGACGGTACCTTGAGTGACATCACCCAAAAGTGGAGAGGGGAAGCGAATCTTAAGATACAGATTACAAGTCTAATCAACTATGACAAGATTAATCACCATGAAGGAAAAATCACTTAATTTAATGATGACAAGGACAAATCATTTACCGAGGAGGTTTGCATGTAAGGCAAAGTGTGGGAACATTACTCTGCAGGTAATAAAGAACGAACAACGGGTTATTATCGATAACCAAAAAAGAAAAGTTAACCAGAGAAGTAAGGCGAAGATCACTGGTAAGAAGCTGAACCAGCACATGAAAAACCAAAAAAATATGGGCGGTGGTTTGAAAAGGGAGGAACCTTCCGACTGTGACAAATGGAGACAGGATATAAAAGTTTGGAAGAAGCTGAAGAAAGGGGGGGTTACTCAGTTTATGAAGAAGCTTCATGGGCACGACAAACAGATCACTTCTTTGTTTGCAGAAGGCTGGACTAATGGTAAGGTGTATCTTTGGGGCAAGTCCTTCACTCTTACTATTTCTAGCTTAGCTGATATTACTAGTTTACCTGTCGAAGGAACCCATTTTCATAGAGGTAATCATAGGCTAGGAACTGAAGCTTTTAATATTTTCCCTAAAACTGATGATGAGAAAGCCCTTATAACTAAGGGGAAAGGTGACTATGTGGATATTACTAATATTGATGAATTCTGGGCTAAAATTTTGAAGGCCATGATAGAATATTTTACTCTGGATGAGCAGTATTCCAAAATGTACAATTTCCATTTTGTGTTTGCTAACCACTTCAAGCATAAAAGGAGAATTTATTTCCCTTACTATCTTTTGAGTTCACTGAACAATAGCATTACGGGACACAGGAAAAAGGCTTCTAACCCCGTGTTGCATGAGGGCTTGATCCTTCTTATTTCTGAACACATCAGGGACAACATTTCGGACCCTATCCCTAAAAGGATCATGGGCAAAAGAAAGGTGAAGATTGAGAGGGAGATAGAACCTGAGACTAGTAAGAAGAGAAAGAAAAATAATGGAAAACCTCTTGTTGATGCTGGTGACAAAGATATCAGAGGTGAGGAGTTAGAGAATAAGCATCATACTAGAGGAAAGGGTATCCTTGAGGAAGACAATGAGAAGGATTCTGATGAAGAAGAGATAAACAATGAGAAAGAGGAAGAGCATGGAAAAGATCAGGAAGAAGAAATGAATGATTGGCGGGATGAGGGGAATGATGATAAAGAGGAGATTAGCCATGAAGATGGAGAAGAAAAGGAGGAAGTGGAAGAGGAAGAGGAAGGGACCCAGAATTACTCTTCTGATGAAGTTATGAAAGATTCCCCTGATTATAATGAGGGTGCTGAGAAAGAGGATGAAGGTTTTGAGATGTTATCCATGGAGGCTGATATTTCTTCTCAGAATGCCCCTGTGGAAGAAAAAATGATCAATGTTATACCAGATATGGGGGATGGTAAAACCAAAGAGGAGGAAGATAATGATGAAGAAGGGTTTTCTGTGGGAATTATGGATGGACAAGAGAATGAAGATAAGGAGGCTGGTAAAATCCCTTCTTCAAGTGATACCGGTGAGGACATCTCGAAAAGTGGGAAGGAAGGTAGGGACGAGATGACCATGCTGGAGAACAACAACAACAAAAAGGAACCAGTTATCCTCCTGAGGGAAGCTTCTTTGCAGGAGGAGAAGAACAATGCAGAGAATCAGGATAAGAACATGGATTGGAAAAAGGAAATGCAGGAAATGAAAATCCACATCCAAGAAATGGAAAAAACTATGAAAAACATGACTACTAAGCTAGGAAAAATGGAAAGAAAGGTTCTTGATAAGGTTAAAAATAAAAATACAAATGAGGATGGCACTGCTGAGATGAGTAAGAAGGTTAAAGACAAGATGAAAGAATTAGAAGCCAAAATTATCAACCATGAAAGTATGATAAAAGGTGTTCTGAACCACAACAACGAGGGTCTGAAGGTGACCATTATGAATCTGAATATGTTGCATAACTATCTGGAAAGGAACATGCTGGAAAGAACCACTATCACCATCGATGAGGATACTAGCAACACTGGGCCAGGGACGAGAACTAGAGGGCGCACCCAGAGGAAGGTCCCTGAAAAACCTAAAGAGCTGAAGGAGATGCAAGAATCTATCCAGAAGATGGAAGACCTCCAAAAGAAGGCTGAGGAGATGATAATAGATAATTAGCTAGTTCTTGCTGGTTGTTGTTTTGTAGTTGGTTTTGTCTTTTGTTTCTACTTTTGAACTGGTTGACTGTTGGTCCCTGTTGTTGTTTTCTAGCAGGTGTTTCATTTTGTTTACTTTAACGCTCTATCTTTATGTTATTTTGTACTCTAGTTTCGGGTCCATGTAAAACTTGCTTTTACCTTAATCAAAAACACTTGTTGAAGGTTTTGCAAATGGGGTCAAAAGCAAAGTGGGCTTAACCTTGGAGGAAACTCCTTGGTTAAGTACACTTGAGGTACTAGGATCGATGACCTCCTAGGAAGTCCCAATGCTTCACCTTTCAGAGTATCACCTAGATGCAATAATTGTTAAGTGTTCCATTCATTCTCATTAGAGATGGGTTCTTGTGAACCACTATTTGTGAAACATGGGTCAATGAGTTTGACTCAAAAATTACATAGTTGAATCCTGATAGCAATATCATAATTTGAATTTCTATAGAAAATATCTCATACTTATAAATTAAAATTATGGAAATATATCTGACCAATAGCTTGACCTTGAACTGGCTCTGAGCTCACAGGGTAAGGTTTGATCTGGTCTCTGTATGTATCGTTGTACATATGTTCTCCATCATCGACAATGCCCTCAACATTAATGTTGACATTGAACAGTTTGATTTGTTCAATGGTCAACCTAGAGTAGAACCTCTCTCGGCTCTCTAGCTCATCTTTGCAATTCGCCCAATAGTCTTCAATTTTAGGAATATGCATGACCACAGTGCCAATCTGTAGATGATTTTTGGCATAATTCACTGGATCAAATTGTGATCTCAATACTTCATACTTCTCCAGTTTGTATCTACTCTCGAACGCCTTTATCACGTTCTTAGCATTTGATCTCAACGCACAACTATAAGCTTCAATGGTAATAGGGAATTCATAACCTTTCTTCTTAATTCCCGCACTGATCAGGTTCACTTGCAACATCTATAGGATCACCTCTACGAGCACGAACATATCATCAGGGTACCTTGGCAGCTTCATAAGATAATTAAATATATTTTAAAATATATATATTTCATATATTTTAAATTATTATTAGATATTATATTTTATATTAATAAATTTTATTTTTAAAGGAATATTATGATTATATTTCTTTTATTTATTATTATCATATTTTATAATAGTTAGTGAGTAAAATAAGAACGGAAAATGTGACTAAAAAAAGTTGTTATAGATCACAAAAGGAGATTGTACTTAATGAACTAGAAGTATATTAGGTGGATATCTATATAGGTGAAAAGATGACAATGTATTAAACAAGGGTCATGGTATGGTGTATAAATTAGTATTTTTAAAATTCTATCATAATTATTTCTCACCAATTTCCTACTTATAGGGTTACTTAGTTCATCCATTATCTAAAAACAATCAAGACAAATCAACACCAACATATCTAGCATACCGATTAAATATAATTATTTATAATAGAAGGAAAAGTTATATCCATTTTAATGGATCCAAGCATAAGTTGTAAAGAAAAGTAATTTGGCATAGAAAAACCATTAGTCTATAACTAGTATAGGCATCATTATACATACCAATAAAATGACGATTATATATTGTTAAAATATCTACTAAGACGTTCATGAAGAGGACGAAGGAGAGGGAGACATCTAGATGTAGAGATGAAGATAGAGTGAGAGAGAGAGAGAGAGAGAGAGAGATTTTGTAGGTTTATGAGTACAACATATATGTCGAAAGAGACACAGGTAGATATGTCGAAAGAGACAATACTATTTTTTGAAAGCACAAATAAACTATTATCTACAATTCAGTTCTTAAGATTATGTTGAGCTTCAAAGTGTAATTGATCCTTTATCTGAGCGGACAGTAATATGGAAGAAGAGCCATGTTTTTGGTAGACATTTATGCAAAATGTGGAGAAGTGTGTTTAATGTTTTCCCCACTAAAAAATGTAGAATCCGAGCCTATCTGGATGAATGGAAGTCCATTACTTTACACGAAATTGTAAAGGCGATATAACTTGGCAACACGCCTCCCAATAGCATTTGATTGAGATTGACAGCCATGGCTTTCATTCATAATCACTTAATCACGTCAGTAAAAACACTTAATCAGGCCATTTGAAACAATAATGTCACACAGAGGTTTCGAAATGACTTGACAGGAAAAATAATTACATCGCATGGAGCTAAAACGATTAGCATCAGACATTTTTCAATCCTCAAAATTCTACGTTTTCTGCCAATGGTCTGTCTTATACAGTGCAGGATTCTCTGATTGTATTAACTCCACCATATTTTGTTTCATGGGAGTTTGAGGTTGAATCATTTGCCAAAGAAACCAGAGGTTCGGATTACACAAACCAAGACATTACACATCAGTCTCATGCTAACCATGGCCTTGGTGTTAAACAAAGTCCTCAATTATCTGCAGTTACTTCAAAATTGCCAACATATCACAACAACGATATTGGCTTGAAACGCTTGGTCACTGGCGTGGACAACTTGGTAACAAACTGGAGAGTATAATTATCCTTTGGGACCAATAATGAACTCAGATACATTGTTGCTAAATCAATGTTCATTCTCTTTCCTGAGATGAAAATAGAGCAGACAACAATCATGTTTGACGATCAATCACAACCTCCAACAATCATACACAAAAACTAAACTTTTATTAAAAAAAGATTTACACACAGCAAATGCTTATTAACACGCTCTAACGACGATAGCAGAGGCAAGGAAAATAAAAAGAGCAAATGAATGGCATGAAGAAACCATAGAATATCTATCTCCTATCGAACGATCCAACTCTACTTTGCACTTCTTACGAGTGAAGGCAGCGGCACTCGTCTCATTGAGCGGCACAGAAATAGAGCACTTCACTTTCAGCTTGAAACGATTTGTCTTAACTTTCCCAACCCTGAAACGAACGCGAGATCGAAGCTTCAATTCCACATCCTCAACACCCTTCGAAGTGGAGGCAAAGTGGTGGTGTTCTTCTAGCCCTAATAAAACTCTTGCACCGCATTCACTCCAAGACTCCCTCCTCCACTATAATCCCATGACTTCTGCTCCCCACATGACATGTCTACTACCTCCTCCCAATCTACAGACTTGTCACGCCAAACACCGGCCCTGGATGTTCATACGCAACATTGCATTGAACACCTGCAACCACGAGTGCTTGGACAAATCACCCAAATTGGGGATAGTCGTAGGTCAAAAAATGAACAATAGGCCAATCGTCTGGCAGATTTCAACCAATAAAAAATGATATAGAATTAACGCTGGCGATGACTTCAATGGTCGACCATGTTCTCTTCGTCAATCTGTGCCATCCATGCTAAAAGTTAGCTTGGCTCTTTCAAATAAGAAAACGCCTTCGGCATAATTATTTGTACATTTAATTTAGATTTTGATGTAATATTTAATTAAATCTTTTATCTTCATAATTTAGACTTTTAAGTGAGTCTTTTAAATAATCGATGGTATTTAATTAATTTTTATTAATTAAATATTCATATATTTAATATTTCTATATTCATAAGATATAATTATTTTAATCTCATAATTAATCTTAATTAATTCCTCAAACCATTTTAACACTAAAACCACATCCAACCACATGACATGCAACGAGACGGAAACTAACTAAATCAAAATGCAATAATCAAGCTCAAAGGAAGGGTTCACGAATGACGTCACCTTGACAAATTTGAAAGGTAGAAATAAGATACGTGTCCACTATTTTAGGACAATAAATGGCTTAGGTTGGGATTTAGACCTGGATGTTATCTCCCCTCTCTTACCATTGAGATAATGCGATAGGGCATGCTCATCCTAGCATTTCAGGGAAGTCGATGTTCGGTACTTGAAATCTTGCATAAAAGACGAGCATGTACATATGTGTGCATATATATATAATAGACAATATTGGAGATCGGTCGATTGTGTAGATCTCGCAAGCAAGTGACTACGACTATGTCCCTCAACCACATCAGGCAAATCAAACAAAAATATAAAACATACACGCCAACCATACATATGCAAGTATGGGGTCAATAAACCATAAACTTAAATAACATCATCATATGCAAATAACCATCATCCTCTAACAAACATGATATAAATCACATGATCAAAGTATCATAGCACTAAATCATTAAATACAATTAATAATCTAATATACATATAAAATGGCCTAAAAGGGGTTGGCACCATAAACATAAATGACAGTAAAGGGTGGGCATTACATCCTCTCCCCCTTAAATTAGTCTTACTCCTCGAAGCCAACAAATACGACTAGGATAAACTGAAATCCAAGATCTACTATCTACAGATTTTGTACAAAGATTCATACAAAGGAACAAATGCAAACAAGTTTACTAAATACACACATATATATAAATAACTACTAGGTGCTAAAGCACTGCTAGATAGGGTCAAACAAGAATAGTACATAAAATCTCATAATCACTGTGAGGAAAATATACCAAAAGAAATACATGGATATAACAATCACTCACTCACACTTCACATAAGAACTAACACAACATTTCCTATTATCCATTCACACAGGGACATGCATATCCAGTCACGAAGAGAAATATAATTTTGGTTTAAGCATGAACTGAAAAGTGCATTGATCATTCATTCATCATTATAGAAAACATCTAGTAATCAATTGTATAAAGCACACATTCATATATGCATCAAATAATAAGTTGAAAAGTTCATGCAAACCTAGTTAATGCAATACTCATGCAAGACTATATCATGCATGATACTTTTCATTTTCACATACAAACAAAGTAAAAATTTTGCAATGTCCTCCCTTACACATACTATCAGAGGTCTATAACGAACATGATAGAAACAATACTTATCACAAAATAGGGCCAACAATACCAAACATTCAGAATAGTCACCGCAAAAATTCTAAAAGAAAAGACCCAAGTGGGGAATACCAAGTTCAACATTAAATTATAAAAATGTTGTAGCAATCAACAATAAATCAAGTGTGACCAATGTCACAAAATAGGTAGGGAGAAGAGAGTTAGCTGACTAGTCTAGGCATAATAAAGTTTTAAAATCCAACGCTGGCCCAAATATTATAACCAAAATAAATTATCAATCATAAAATATTTCACATAACAAGGAGACTGATGTCAACCACACTGAAGGAAGTAATCGCTTCACAACATCCAGGGATCCAATATATCAGACGTGTTAGAGAATGGACCCAAACATGATAGATAGTCAAATCACCTATGCTCTGTTATAAACATCTTTTATGTAATCATATGCAAAAGTATCTACTCATTTTTTCCAAAATTTTACAATTGGGTTATAAGTTACAATGGTTCTCATATGAATGCAATACCCAATTCAATTGGGGACTTAGGTCCTCGACCCAATTGGCCTAGTACAATGAAAACACATCTAATATTATGAATGCACATCTCATACATCATTTCTAATTAATGCACAATGCCTTTCAATGTAAATGAGGTTATTAAATTAATTATTTCCTAATTCCATAATCAATCCTACCCTTTCATAATCAATTAAAACACTCACACAATACAATATGCAACACTCAAATAGGATCCAATTAATAATATACAAGTCTAGTCACCAAACAAACAATAGCATCATCTCACTAGGCACATAGCAATAGGGTCCCTCAAAGAACATATAATGATTAAAGAGATATGGGTCATCAATAAGGAGCTCCTTAAACTCGGACACTCAACACCAAGAAGGATCATATAAATCCTAAAAAACGCCACTCGTCATTTATCATGCTAAATCAAATGAGGCAACCCAACCATGATCGCCAATAATTCACACGCACAAACCACACAAGGACTACAAGAAGAAAGCTAACTACTCACTCACAACAAAACACTCACATAGACAATTACCAACAACATGAGCAACAATGTAGCTAGAGATCTCAATGTTTTAACATGGGTCCTAGAAACGAATCAAGCCTCATTAGGTATTTCACCTATGACAATAAATAGACCAAGCAACATCTCAAAGAAGCTAAGAGAAAGCAAAGACATAAATGTTTAGTTGCAATATAATGGTTCTCAAATACAAAAGAGTTACATGTCTATATTTTGTTTCAAGTTTACTATAAGACACCTAATGGGCTTACAAACTCCTAGAGTTCGCAGTGTAGAAACTCGAGCTCTAATACCAAGTGTAACGCTCTGCTAGGGAACCCAAGATAAATTAACCTAAAACATGTTACTAAGTTTACCGAATAATTTGTTTCTTAATAGTTTACAATCAATAATGAACAATAATGTGGAAGCAATATTACATAAGAAAAACATACTCATAATGCAAGTTACTTACAAGTAACAAGTCTCAAGGGTTCCCTGACAGGGCATTACATATGGAATCTTGTTTATGCCTTGAGCCACTAAAAAATTGTTACATCTCTAAGTCTTTTTTTTTTTTTCATTTTCAATTACAGTGTGTAATGTCCTCGTTTTTAGGCACATGGGATTAGCTTATTTTTGTGACCCTCATATGCTAATCAGGATGTTGGAGGGGGTCATGTGCCAGAGCTAGTGGTCAATTTCTACTCTAGAGGTATGTGATGTCAGGATTACTCTTCGTTTGAGTCAAATTGACAGACTTACTATTTATGTGGGTGAGATTGTTATTTTTAGCGGGGCACATGTGCATTGATATCAGTGGAGTTGTGGATTCTTTTGTAGAGTTTCCAGTTTGAGGGACTTACTATTTTTAATAAGTCTATTTTGGGATGGTTGCTATTTTTTGCAAGGCAATGCAGGTATAGGGTGTTGAGTGTCAGGAGCATTCAATTAAATCATTTGCATATGGGGTTATTAATTAAGCTTGGCTTAATTAATAACTTATGAGATTTAATATTTTAAATTGACGGTGTGTTGTTGAAGCCTCCTAAGTGAATTGAGTGAACTTGAAGCTTTGAGGCTTGGTGTGTTGAAGAAGCTTTGTCTTTTAATGCTTTAATAAATAGCCTTGAAGGATTTCAAAAATCTCATTATTATGCAACTCGGATCAAAATCAAATTTGGGAAGAGAAGTGTCAAGGGTTTGAACTGCTGCATTTTTTCCTTCTAAAGTTATATACACTTTAAATTTCCCTTCATTGCCAATTAGTCATGATTAGAAAATTGTTGGTGATTGTAATCTGATTGGATTGAGAACTTGTCTCAGAAGTACATAAATCTTTATGCAAAAATGTTGTTTCTCATGGTTGTGTATACTCCTTGAATCTGTCGGTTTTCTTCTCTACAATAGCAATTGTCTCCACATAAGGCAAGCAATTACCTTGGTTGTGGTTCTTTAAGGCTACGTCACTTCCTATACAGGCAGTGTATTCATCCAAGCAT
The DNA here is from genome assembly GCA_027943335.1 of Chamaecyparis obtusa. Lineage (NCBI taxonomy): Eukaryota > Viridiplantae > Streptophyta > Pinopsida > Cupressales > Cupressaceae > Chamaecyparis > Chamaecyparis obtusa. The sequence continues at coordinate 170,262 of BSBK01004015.1, read as the reverse complement.
GTTGTGTATTCATACCTAGGAGGTTGTGTTTCAATTCATAGGAGTTGCAATTCAGTACACATGACCTTAGATGATTATATCTTGGAGGTAGTCCAAGTTTTGATTTGCATTATATTTGATGAAGACTATAATCTGCTCATCTGCATTACACATGAATAAATATTTGCATTGTTCTTTAAATAGTTATAAGCAATTGAATAAAATAATTTGGGTGAGCATTTAGAGTTAGAAATAGTTGTTGTTTGGAGTTATTTCATATGTTAGAAAAAAACAAAAAAACATGAATGTTCAAAAAACAAAAAAATTGCAAAACAAATATAAAAAAAATAAGTTTCCAGCATAGAGCCATCCAAGCTCTTTATAGTAGTATCAGAGTCATAGTCTTGCCAACCTGCTGGTAATTTGGGTCCAGCTATGGTAGGGAGATTTGTTTCAGGAATGCATTATACCCACAGGGGTAGAGCTTCACCACCACCAAAAGGTAGTGAATAGGGACCATAGTTTGGTCATGCAAATGATAGGAATGTTGACAATATAGGTAATGATGTGGACAGAGAGGCTAGAGATGCTTTCATAAATTTAGCATAAGGAAAGCATCATGTTGTAAATGTTTTACAATAGCTATCTAACACCTTACAGCGCATGAATTTACCAGGTGATCATGGAAGAGATAGGGGCACTAGGAGTGCATCAGTTAGCTCTCATAGGTCTAGAATTGAGGATAAACAAGATTTCAGAGTTGATCCTATAGGCACTTGTGATAGGCCTTTACGTCCCACTTTCTTGAGGCCTGAGGCAGATATAATTAGTGTTGAGACAGATCCAGCTCTATTTGTGGATGACATGGTGGCTCATTTTACAAAATGAGATGCTTTACCTAAAGAAATTAAAAGAAATCTTAACTTTGACAGGTTCTTGACTCAAAAGAGAGAGCATTCTAGAGGTAGGCCTCATCCTGACATGAGACAGAGGCCTAGACAAAGTGATTTAAAACAAGCAACCAGAAAATTGAATTTGACTCACTTTGATGGAAGTGGTAAGATGACAGCTAGAGCTTGGGTTCACAAGCTGGACACATACTTATCATTAGGTCCTATGTCTGAGGAGGACACCATACGGTTTGTTGTGTTGCATTTGGATGGTATAGCCCATGATTGGTGGTACCATGGTTTGGTTACTCTACACCATGACTAGATTATTTCTTATCGGGTGTTTATGGATAGGTTGGTGGAGAGATTTGATCAGAAGGATCCAAAAACTTACTTCTGGGATCTTTCTTAGCTCAGGAAGATAGGTAGTCTAGAGTCTTTCATCAATGAGTTTTTGAGACTCTTTGTCATGGTTCCTAATGTGACAGAGAAGTGCTTAGTGATGTTGTTTACAGAGGGGTTACAGGAGCCGCTCCAAGGATGGCTTAAGGTATTTGATCCACCTTTCTTGCAGGGGGCCATCAAGAAGGCCAAGAGTATGGAGCTTTCATCTCCTAAGAGGAAATCACTGCCTAAACCTATTACTACTCTTGCAGATGAGATACACCCACTAGTTGATGACAAAAGAAAATCAACAGCTACGCATGATGAGGCTACTCGTGAGGATTTCAAGAGCCAGCTTTGCTACTGGTGCAAAGAGCCTTATGATAGGGATCATTCTTTCCCTATAAGACATAAGGGATGGGCAAATCGTTCTATGTGGGTGTACTCTAGTGAGAGTGAGACTGAATCTTCACATTAGCCAGCTAGTTCAGATTTGGATGAGGCTCAAAGAGTCTCTACAGAATTTGGTCCTGATGCTAGACTATCTCCTATAGTGTTGTCTACTAATGTACCACTTCCCACTACTTTCAGGATGAGGGGATTAGTGGAAGGGCAACACTACATTACTATGTTAGATACTAGAGCTACACATGATTTCATACATGAGAGAGTTGTTAGTGTGGTCTTTAGATAGAGGAGTTTGTTGGATTTCGAGTAAGGGTGGTAGATGGCTACACCCTTACCTGTACCAGGCGCATTAGTCATCTCTCTTTATTCCTTGGTGAGAATGAGATGGAGTCTGATTTTTATATGATCAATTTGGGAGAGATGGATGTTATGTTGGGGATGCAGTGGTTAGAGGAGATTGAGGAGTTTTTTCTAAGCATGTGCTCAATGGAGATGAGATTTGAGTATCGAGGCAAGGAGTATGTGTTACAGGGTCTCACTGAGGGAAGTCTACGGACTATGTCTCTTTGTGTAGTAGGTAGGTGGGATTTGCAGAGATATGATTTTGTTCAGATAGAGCAAGTTACCCATCATGTCTCCCACAGTTCACAGTTACCTAGCTCAGATCAGCATTCGGGTGTAGTTCACTTTGTGAACAATCCCTTGTTTGATACGGATGTCACTTTGTCTTATGACAATCCGTTGTATGAGCTCAATGATGATTCCCCTCATGAAATGAGTGTTGTTGATGACCTTTGGGATCCCACCAGTACACTAGGATGTCAGTCAATTCTTACAGGATGTCAAATAGGTCTTACTGAGGAGTTCACAAAGGTGTACATAGTGAGGAGTGCATACAACTTTACATTTGATCCTCATGTGCAGGATATCTACTAGGTGCAGAGTTCATCAGTGCTTGAGTTCGATGGTTGGTATGACAGCTTGGTCAGCATGAAGTCAGGGGGAAAGTCCGGTTTGTCGGCTCAGTTACTTCTGTGTGATGTTCTTGTTTTTGCATCTTCACTTCGAGTGTTGAGTTCAGTTTTGCAGACTATGTTGTTTATAGAGAGGGTGATGGTGTTGTCGTTACAGGAGTTTGGTGATGACAGGGATATTACACATGTTTATCAATGGGATCCAAGTGGACTATTGTGTGCAATGGTTTTTTGTGATTGCTTGAGGACAAGCAATCTTGGGGAGGGAGGACAGTAATGTCCATGTTTTTAAGCGCATTTGATTAGCTTATTTATTTGACACTTGTAGGCTAATCAGGATGTTGGAGGGGGTCATATGGAAGAGCTAGTGGTTAGTTTCCACTCTAGAGGTCTGTGATGTCAAGATTGCTCTTCGTTTGAGTTAGATTGACAAACTTACTATTTATAGTAAGTGCTTATCGTGGGTGATTATCTTGATTTATATTTTTAGTAGGTCACATGTGCATTGATATCAGTGGAGTTGTGGATTCTTTTACAGAGTTTCCAGTTTAAGGGACTTACTATTTTTAGTAAGTCTATTTTGGGATGGTTGCTATTTTTGGCAGGGCAGTGCGGGCACAGGGTGTTGAGTGTCAGGAGCATTCAATTAAATCATTTGCATGTGAAGTTATTAATTAAGCTTGGCTTAATTAATAACTTATGACATTTAATGTTTTAAATTGATGGTGTGTTGTTGAAGCCTCTTAAGTGAATTGAGTGAACTTGAAGCTTTGAGGCTTGGTGTGTTGAAGAAGCTTTGTCTTTTAATGCTTTAATATATAGCCTTGAAGAATTTCGAAAATCTCAATAATATGCAACTTGGATCAAAATCGAATTTGGGAAGAGAAGTGTCAAGGGTTTGAAGTGCTATGCTTTTTCCTTCTAGAGTTATATACACTCTGAATTGGCCTTCATTGCCAATGAATTGTGATTAGAAAATTGTTGGTGATTGTAATCTGATTGGATTGAGAATTTGTCTTAGAAGTACAGAAATCTTTATGCAAAAATGGTGTTTCTCATGGTTGCGTATACTCCTTGAATCTGTCGATTTTCTTCTCCACAATAGCAGATGTCTCCACATAAGGCAAGCAATTCCTTGGTTGTGGTTCTTCAAGGCTACATCACTTCCTATAGAGCCAGTGTATTCATCCAGGCATGCTGCATATTCATACCTAGGAGGTTGTGTTTCAATTCATAGGAGCTGCAATTCAGTACACGTGACCTACGCTTATATCTTGGAGGTAGTGCGAGTTTTGATCTGCATTATATTTAATGAAGACTATAATCTGCTCATCCGCATTAAGGAGAGATGCAAGTTGAGCCTCCAACTTTGCCAATTACTTTGTACGCATGAATAAATATTTGCATTGTTCTTTAAATATTTATAAGCAATTGAATAAAATAATTTGGTTGAGCATTTAGAATTAGAAATAGTTGTTGTTTGGAGTTATTTCATATGTTGGAAAAAAATAAAAAATTATATATGTTCAAAAAACAAAAAAAAATACAAAACAAATATACAAAAAATAAGTTTCCAGCATAGAGCCAGCCAGGCTCTTTACACAGTGGCCATTTGAACATTCGTCTTGACAATGAGAGTAGCGGAAGTGTTTCTCTTACCTCTTCCTCCCCCATCTTCCTCGACGGCTACTAGTTGAGACGACGCTTGAAACACGATCCTTGCACCTTCAAGCACACTCTACTCCATAACTACCGCTTCTTTGAATGTTTTCCCTCCAGGTCCTCTGAGCTAAACACCAGCAACAGGAGCAAAATGAGCAATTCTAAGGGAGTCATTTTTCATAAACCCTCGCGTCTATGAACAAGCAATAAATACCCATCTAATAATTGTGGGTGGGGAAGGACGAGGATGGCCGCCCTACGTTTAATCAAGTGACTGCTCGCACGTACGAGGATGCCCTCCTTTGTAAACACACTAGGGTTTCAACAAGTTGCAAATCACTCTTATTCAAACTCAACTATCTTCAAATGAACTCTCTTTCAATTGAATTCACACACTGCTCCTAATGACTCCTAACAGCTCCAAAAACCTCTTGATTGCTCTTGATGACTAAATCCAATTAAAACCAAAATTGTTACTAACTCTGAATTTTTTTAAATGGGGGTTGCACATGCACCTAGATACTCTTGCATCACATCTTGAGACAAACAATCTCAGACTTTGAACTTTTGAGGGAAAGATCTACAAATGATCTTGTTCCAAAATTTGAAGCAATAACAAACAAAAAAATCCAGGTCTAAGTCACCTAGCTCACTAGACTGGCACTTCCAGCTCTAGATTTCAATAACAAGTTCTTCTCTTCACCTTATTTATAGATCTATACTTATGTATTAGCTTCCAATTCTACAGCTTTATGTTTATGTTGATTATTGTCAATTTTGCATCATTTTACCTAGTTCTGCCATCTTTATATTCAAATCATATCTAATCATATCAAAACACAAAAAGGTCCAAAAATAATCATACATAGCATCCAACTCTCCTTTAAGACATAGCATCCAACTCTCCTTTAAGATTGAAGTTGGATCTTGTTGGCAATTTCCTCCAATGAATAATATTGATTTACATCCTCGTTTATGTCTCTAGGCTATCACTACATTTCAACACATTTCAAGACATTTAAGGATAAATTAACAAGCATCTAATGAAAAATTTAGCAGCAAGCTAAAACATCATAAAAAGGGAGAAATAGTCAAACTTAAGAACCCCAAACCCTATCGTGATTCTATAAACCCTTCACTTATGGGCTTGGGTCACAAGGGCATCCTTTGTCTAAGGATTGTTCAAATATCCTCTCCCAACAAGATCAAAGGCTCACAATATATTTTGAAGGGACATGTCCATAAGTTCCCAACCCCAAGGTTTCATAACCACTCAAAAAGCTTCCACATAGAAGTGAGATGGAGAAACCACTTTAGAAGGAAAACCTTAGGAAGGATTAAAACCCTAATGTGTAACAAATTATCTTTATCAATACCCATTCTAAGGCCAAGGTTCATTTAGATTTATTGAATATTTTGTATATCCCTACAAAATTCATCCTTTAGCAAATATGTATTGTTATATTTCTATCTAATGACATTAAAATCTTGAATTAGACCTCACCACATTTATTATTCATAAATCAAACATATTCATCTCAAAATATCTTATAAGCTCATTTCCTTAACATAGAGATGAAGTTTAAATACTCATCAACAAGAAATTATCTTTTGGTTGCACATATATATTATGACCATCAAGATAAACAGAGGGAGTCATTAGATATCTACAACCCCCTTTCAACTTTCCACTAGTTGTGAGATGTTGCATTCGTTAATGTCAACATGTATGATAATTATTTATCATCTCATGTTAGCACTAATTAGATATTAGGTGGAATGTTTATAAATGTAACTCAACCAACCCTAAATCCCACTTTATATCGAATTTATTAAATAGAAGTAAAGTTTAATTGGAACTCGATCGCATACAAATACTTGCTAACAATGCCAAAATCAAATCATATGTAAATAGAGGGCAATGACAATCAAAATATCTTCTTAAAGCAATAATTATACAAAGCCCTAAATGGCTCTTTGAAGATATCCTATAATGTGATTTAATGATATCCATATCATAATCATATTATAATACAATATTGTTATGAGTTTTGAATGTTGTGAATGCAACATTCATCAACACAATCACGTAAAGACTAGATCGAACACTTCAATAAACAAAAGAATATTTATAAGCTTACTTTCAACATGAATTATTCTTAAGTCATACCCAAGATAATGGCAACATTATATCCATCATATCATCATATGGAAATGTACACTTTCTAATAATAATAGTATTCTTAACCTTCTAATTCTATTTACATCAAGGTGTAGCCCAATATCGTCATACTAGTCGATTTCATTGAATATACAGTATTTGTACTTGACACCCATGACTAAATAGGATCTTAATGGTTAATAATAAGTGGATCAACATTAGAGAATAAGTTTACAAATCAAACTTACATACTCATTTTCCTATGTGCAAAAGATGTGACAATATCACAAACTCGCCACACAACTTTCAAAGTCTAACATCGAGTGACTAGCAAGCAATCAAGTGAAACAACAAAATGGATGCAAAATCTTTAAGCTTAAAGAAAAGTCCCCACAATGTAATGCCTACTAACCATATGCACGTCTTCATATGCATGTCTCCTAGTTCAAACATTGTGTGAGGAAGATCATACCAACATTGGGCCTCAAACTGATCAATGGTTCATATTTAGTTAGATCCATCACAAGACATCCTAAATTCCCACATGTACAAGACACCCTAAATTCCCACAACAAGATATCGTATTAGTTTTATTACAAAGTAGGAACCCACTTCAAATACTTAGTAGATGAGTCTAACAAATATAAGCACAAGGGTTCTCATGTCAAGTATATGAGAAGAGTTCTTTCTGAAACCCGCTCATGTTGCAAAATCATTATATAATAAAGAATCCACAAAATAAGCTACACAGAGGTTATCACAATTTGAAATCATTCAAGAAAAGATTGTGTAAATTGTTCTTTATTGAATTTTGTGAGATAGATTTGTGAAGGCCTTATTAGTACAATATGGCCTTTGCCAATGTAATCACTGACAAAAATCATTACTAGTTTCCTTTGATGGGCATCGTTGTCCTTTTTCAAGCTTCAATTTTGGTGTGATGCTAATTTACATTTAACTAAAAGTTTTTAAGGTAAGTCCCATGAAGGGGGGCTTCCTAAAAAATTGAGTGGTTGTTGAAGAGATTTTTAGGATTTTTTTTAGCTGGGTGGTCTCATGAATTTTGTAGTGTAGTTTAAACTATTGGATTTATGGAAGCTAATGCTCTCATAAATTTTATCATTTTGTATACTCAATTCAGTACAGTAAATAAATATAAAATATTTTTAAAAAATGATCAAAATATAAAAACTCCATATGATTGACAAGTGGTATGAAAGAAACTTAAGCTAATGAGACAATCTCTAACCCCAACCCAACTGCACCCACTTAAATTTTTGAACTAGAAAGTATGGGCTGCTACAATTGAAGAAAAAAATCTATTTAAACTTGTAGATTCCTTCTTCATGAAACCTTTACTCCTTTAAAATGCGTCTTGAAGCCCCCAATAAGACATGAGTCCTTACCCTAAGACCTTAATAACAAACTTGTTTTGAATTTATCCTACCGTCAAGGCATTTCCTAGAGCTACATTTCTCTAGACATTTCTTGGAAAAGCTCTACAATATAATCCAAAAACCAATTTTTGCCCATATCATAAAATCATAACATTCTATGCAATTACATTTATTTTAGGCATCTTGTCAAATACTTCACACGCCTTAGGCATACAACATGTGGAAAAATAAAACTTGAATGAAACAAAACAATAACTGGATGAGCAAGTGGGGCAACAACTTGTAAGAATGTCCACATAGGCCTCATAGCAATGAAGAAATAAAGAAATTATGACTTAAAATTTTAGAACTATATCAAGGAGTTTAACCCATCTAAGGATCGTGGTGAAAAAAGTACATTTATGTGCAATTATTAAAGAGAAAGTGGGATTTTTAGTTGCACAATTGAAGATAAGATCACATCATCTTACTTGTAAAACCGATAGAAGAGAGATACCCAAAGAAACTTGGAAAGAAATAACCCATATATTCTACAATTAGAATGCAGTCGAAACAGAATGTCACTCATTATGAAATGCCAACTTACAAAAATATTTGTACTAAAAAAAATGGACTTCAAGATTGACAATATGCACCAATCATTGACAATATGCACCAATCATTTGAAAATGGTAGAATTAACGAGACAACCAGCTTCCTTATCAAAATTAACAGTAAGAGATCCATAATCCAAAAGAATCTAACGATGAATTTAAAAAGTTTTTCTCAGTTCCTTAAACTGTTTAAACTATAGACGTCACTAAATATTCCTATTCTGGAGGCACCCACACTAGAGACTTTCTGCATGTGACGGCTAAATAAACCTAACTTTAGAGGTAACAGTAGCAAACGACTTGCACATTGTGCTTTGATGTCCCTACACCCTTCAACTCTCGTCTTCTCCTAATCCATCTTGCCACGTTGCCTCCTGGTCGCATCCGTTCTTCCTCCCTGGCCACGTCAAATCTCTTCCCTGTCTTTGGCTCTCAGAATGCCTTCTCCCACCTCTCACTGTAATGACGCCCTTCAAGTTCGATTTAGAATGAGCTGGGCGTGAGAATCCTAGGGAGAGAGGCAAGTAGCTAGTTTATCCACTGAAAGAAACGGGAGGTTATCGCTGCTCTATGAAACCAGCCTCACGCAATCTCCTCCACTCTCTAATAGGGTACGCCAGTTGATAGATCAACCAATCCTCGTGCTCCTTAACTCACCCGTTCTACCCCCTTGTGTGCCCTCCGACTTGGAGTCACGAAACTCTTCAATTGTTTCTGGGATACCGTTCACTTCTCTTCCAGCGAGAAGATTTGACGCAACTGGGTAGACATGTCATGCCTTATTAATGGCACGGCAGCCCCTCTTTCCTCCTGCATCGTTCCTGGTTTAACTGTTGTCTTGCAACTCTATGAGAGGGGGTTATACCCCATGAATGTTTCGGCGTCCTAGGTCGGGTACTGGGTAACTCCCCTGGCCTATATCCTTAATTCCTTGTATTTCTTATTGTTTTTTATTTATTCTTCCCACACTGTCGAGACAAGAGGTGACCTTCCTTGAGGAATGTAACAATGAAGAGACAATTAGCATCTCAGACAACCCAAACAAGTATCAGCCAAAGTTCAGAGATGAAATACTTCATGAAATCAATAACATATAATTAACTCCTATCAATAAATGTTATTATATGGGTATAAGACAGTAATTATTCCATTTGACTTCTTTTTTACCTCTATTAATCGTTATCATGGATCATATTTCAAGAAGCAATGTTATCATCACCAAGGAGACTCTAATAGAGAAATGGAAATATGCTCGAACATAAATTGCTGCTATAACTTTGAATGTCCATTGAGGCTTTATATATATGTTTGTGAATCATCTATTTATGATGACTATGAGTTCAATAGATGCGTGTCATTTAAAGAACATTTGTAACCCGACACAAGTCACTTCTTCCCAAATGACATAGTGCACGTGCCAATTGTTGTCGAGAACTGAGTTACATCAGGTTTTAATCAGAAATATTTATAAGAAACCTTAATACCCCTCATTCACCAATAACAAGTCAACCAGTAGTAAAGATCGCAAGGAATGGCATAATGCCTACTTTTGGCATTGCAAGAAAATCCGATATCTCTGTAACAAATGAATTTTGGTTCCAGTCATCTTTTGGAGGACTTGAAAATGGTTTGCTTCAAATACTTGAGCTCAGTTATGCTTTCTTTAATATCTTCACGGGCCCGATGTGTTTTTTTCTTAGCAGGAGCTCTTTCTGCATCTGTTGCAGCAAAGAAAAAACATACATTTAAGAAATACTCCACAATTGAATTCACTAATTACAAGAATATTATTTATGGCTTGCAAAGCACTAAGATCAATTAGAAGAGACAATAAAAAAAAGTATGCAAGCTCATTGAAAACTCAAAAGCAATGCAATCCATTATCAGCCTTTATGTACTACTCGTTCCTTTGGGAGGGGGAAATGAAACTCAACTAGCAACAGATTGGGTTTTCTACCTTCTGAAATATGGCTGGTGGTAGATTCCCCTTGCAATGCCATCAGATGGCCTTAAATTTTATTGATCTCACTATGTCAATCCATTTCTTCAATTTACATTTTGCTTATTAGTAACAATAAGCATACATTTGAATGCTGTGGCCAACTAGCCCTGCCATTTTAACGCCCTGTCTGCAGCTCAATACACAGCATACACTATCATTTTGATCTTTCCCTGCTGCATATGATATCTATGCTTCTTCATAAGTTTCAGTTTTTCTTGATGCTTAACCACTGACATTTTATTTAGAAATTGACAGCTTATCATCAAAAAATGTGAAAAGTTGAAGCGCAAGTTCAAAGAGAACTTAGCGAAACATACTTGAAGCATAAAAAGGTCCAAAAAAAAACATTTTGATAGAATCATTTAAGCTGCCATTCGGCTCCATTTGTTCTAATTGAAGGTTGACTAGACAGGTCTTCTCTTGACAAGTACGTAATGTTCCTTGCTCTTTTTGGAGTTAAGAGTGTATTACTAAAAGTGTTCTAAATATCAGGCCAAGCAAAGATTTCTGAATGAACTCTGCATTTGCCTTTTAAATAACTTTCAAGGAAACTTGTTTATTAGTCACAAGTCACGAGGAGACTAACGCATCAAGAATTCTGAGGCTCAACATGTCCAAGTATACAAAACAGAGATGAACCCGGTTTATCCCACTGGACTTTCCAACCAAAGGCTTGTAACATAGAAAAAACTCCTCCCCACCAAGCAGCGTCATCTGTCAAATGGATGCAAATTTCTTTGGCAAAATCATGTCCTAGTCCCAAATATTTCCAATTTATAGAGTCTGCAATAAAAGGCGATTATGTATGTACTTTTTATCTAAGATTACAGTCACAATGAAAATATATGGAATATGCAAAAATGTAAAGAATTCACTCTAGACTCCCATTTAGTAGAATAGGGACAACATTTTCTACAATATAGTTGATGTAGCTATCAAAATATGGTTTAAATGAAATGTATGACCAGTAACTGTTCTAAAGGTTGGAAGCATTGTGTATGTATCCCTAACTATTGGTAATGTTGTTTAAATATGCAGCATCCTCTCCTTTATGTATCCACCGAATTAATTTAGTCGTGTCAATGATATCCATAGTTCTCATCAAGCAAATTTTATCAACTTTGCAAAGCTAGAGACAAAACTCAAAAAAAAGTTAACTTAATTTTCAGTTTGTATCTAGGGTAGCGTACAATAAAATAGTGATCCTCAACGGGAAATATATTGCTTAGGAACAAGAATAAGTCTAAAATTATCAACCATTAATTCAATATGACAATATGAGACTTGCACTATTAGAGGTGCGCGATATAGCTGTTACTCAAACCTTTCATTGAGTCCTTGAGTCCTTTTAAAAGCTACCGTAGATATATTTCATTGCTTAGGTGTCTGTGTAACAGCAACGGATCATCCACAATAGCAATCGTTCACCATAACATTATTACAAGAAAAGCTGATATACTAACTTTTAAAATAGCCCCAAAAGAAACTATCCAAGCTTATTGTGACACAATTAACCAATCATTTGCCAATGGGCAGTGTAAGGATAGAACACCAATCATCAACATCGAATGCAGTGGACTCGGGTTTATGTCAATGTACCCAGACGCACCAACACACTGAGTGCAAGCATTACTTGACTATATTAATAAATATTAGTTGCTGTAGAACAACAATATATTTAACAGGAACGGCTCTGTCATCATTAAGCAAAACAATGCCAGTGGAGTAAAAGGTACCAATTGTCTGTTTGATCTCTTTCCTCACAGCCCCCAATCATTGGCTTGAAAATATTACAGCAAGCTTACCAGGAGACCCATACGTAGACCCTTGGTATTCATCTCCCATTAAAGAAACATGTCCCCATCTTGGAGACCCTTATGGGGACGTCTCCAAACATTAGGAGGCTTTAGATGAAATTACTTTGCATTTCTGTACATGTTCTCGAAACTTCCCTTGAAAGTTATCAAACTTGATATAGAGTTTACTCAGATATATAAATTAGAACATTGATAAGTGGTTGACAAAAGCTAGAGGAACTAAAAATATACATTAACAGACCACTAAATTTGTAAGTGTTTTTACATGAAATATTTTTTATACGAACTTTTCATATCAGACCTCAAGGAGGCAATACCATAATAGTACAAAGAGAAACAATATTAAGACTTAAGATGTGTACATGCATTGAAGTTTTATCAACTGATTGAAAATAGTCATGTCTGAGGATCTCTGTGCCATGTTTTACAAAAATAATGGCACTCCCCTCTAGTCTTTATCTGCAATACCCAAGGGATTACAGTTCAGAATAAATATTTATATCTTGATGATTACCAAATATTAATATAATAAACTCTGCTTTCATTGACATATTTCATTACTTTGAAATGTTTATTCAAACATTCTAGTAATTTGAATTCTTTTAAGTTGCATATCCATTGTACTGTTTTTCTTCTAATTTTAAATTAAATATTTTTTTTTTTTCATTTTTTGCTATCTTCAAGTACCCATCTGCAACTTTTTTTTAAAATGGTGTTCGCCTGGCAGTCTCTATCTGCCATATCCATGAGATTGTGGTTTAGAATAATTATATATATCATGCTGATGATTACCAAATATCAATACAAAACCTTTGCTTTCAATGACATATACTCCAATACTTGAAATGTTTTTTTAAGCATTTTAGTAATTTATATTCTTTAAGTTGCATACCATTAGATGGTTTTCTTCTAATTTTAAATTATATGTAAATGTTTTTTCATTTCTTGCCATCTCTGTTATGAAATCTGGATCGTCCTATAGAGAATATTTGAGTGCTGTAGTGAAATAGATTACCATTGTGATTGTAGAATACAATTGCTTTCGTTATTGATTGATTCTACAATAACAATAGGGTATATGTATATATTGAATAGTCATGTAATGAATAGACATGACCGTATATACTTATGGTCATGTCACTTCATTACATAACTATTAGTTAACATATCTTAACCAATAGTTTATTCATACTTTGTATAATATATATATATATATATATATGTACACACATATGCATATTAATATATACTTACTTTTCAATTATATTATATAGTATATATATATATAAATATATCTATATTTATATGCATATCATGATTGTCTCGTCGTTTATTAAACACGGACGAACAATACTTTAACACTCCCTCTTGAGAGAGAGTTTAATAGAATTTGTAGAATCTTTTCATATCATGATATCCGGCACATTCGGAATAGACCCTTTCGGGAGTCGATCATGATAGGCGTCAAGATATCCGGCACATCCGGGATAGACCCTTTCGGGAGTCGATCTTGACAAGTTAGTACACATCCAGTAATAACATAAGCAACAAGATATCCGGCACATCTGGGACAGTCCCTTTCGGGAGTCAATCTTGAAGCCTGGTTAACTATTTTCAAGATCGTCACCTTGAAATAGTAACCCAACACACATGAAAGATCGTCACCTTTCATAACACAAAATGAATGGGCCCATAAAGCCTACCATGACTTCCAACACTTCGGGACACACAATTTAATGTAGTCTCGTCATGAAAATAGACTTGAATATCATGATCTCCGCACAGTCAGAACACACAATGAAGTAGTCTATCATGATATGGTTTCATTATTACACAACCAGTAATAACAACAGTCAAGATCTCCGCACAGTCGGGACACACAATTAAGTAGTCTATCTTGACACTTTGGTTCACTATTACCAAGTGAGGAAGGCTTCCACCTTAAACTTGTCTATCAAAGACAAGAATCATTTAAGATACAAAATGATAGATCACTAAGGCTGAAAATCTCTTTTCAGCTAAGACTTTATTCCTCAACATCAGGAATACTTCCTCTAAATTAATATGACCACGATCCTGGGTTGCCATCTTAATTTGATCTTCTAGCTTCTCCCACTAACATGAAAGCATAGCCTTCTCACATAGTAATTCATCATAATTCTCTGCTACAGTTTCTTGATCACTAGGTAACCAACAAAACATGGTCTACTCCCTCTGAATCAAGATCTTCGAATGTCCACTAATGCAGATCCTTTCGCTTCCTTTTCTGTCACAAAGGCATACCTTGTTTATATGCTCATCTTAGTGTTACTGCAGGATGTGACTCCATACCTTTCTTCCTGAGAGAATTGATGTCTCATACATGAATAATCTGAATAGACATAAGGTTGCCGACTCACATTGACTAGCATAGGATGCATTTTGATCTTTTTCAAGGCCACAACATTAATACTCCCTCTTGGACTTGAGGGAAGATAATAAAAACCTCTAGTGTGATGTTCATCTCAATAACCTGTAGTCTCAAGCTGTATGGAATGACTTAATCAGAGATTCTATCCATGTGCATCTCATCGGTGATTCTATCCACGAGTTTCCACTTCTATAGCCTCAGAATTGTTTCACCTTCAGCAATGATCTCCCTCTCAATCAATATGATCGATTTTGTCACAAGTTGACAGAACCATCTGTTCCCTTAGAAGCTCAATTTCACCAACTTCTCGACCTTTCTGAAGATGTGAGACTCCCTCTTAATCTGAATTTCATATATGCTTTCCTCCTGAAAGTATATTAGAGATGAATAGTTCATAAAATTAAACTATCTCAAAAGAAATACCATTGATAGAAACATACAACAATCACTATTCAATGTTATAGAATGAATTAAAAACTCAAAATTCATATGTATTAATAAAATGTGGAATACTTATCTCTATGTTTTCCGATGATGCCATATTTGTGTTCCACCATTAATACTACAAGCTTCATCAAATCTCACTAATTCTTAAATGAAATTTTTTTTTTATTTTTTTATTTTTTTTGGGTTATCCACTCAATAATGTCTTCAACCTGAGTGCATCAAGGATCGATCTCCTATTCTTTATTCACTATCCATTCGTGCTCTTTTCATAATATCTTATTTGACGATTATTCTTCTAATGACCTGAACCTCATTTTATAGATTGGGAAGGTTTAATTCTAAAGACATGTCTTATCATAGTGTCTTCTTATGGCATACCACTATACCACTTAATTACCAAGACTAATCAACTTGTCTTCTTATGGCCCAGTTAGATTTTTCAGTGCTTGAATTGCTTTTTGTGGATTTCGAACTATCCCGTGATATATAGAGGTCGGGGAAATAATCTAAAATGCAATGCCCTTTTGGGTGAGTCAATCTTTGTATGTATACATTTGCAACACAACAATCACATCTCTTCACCTGCGAAGGGGCATTATACCAGGGGGTTTGTCTCTTTATTTGTTTAATTTAATAATCTTTAGTGATTAGTCATCACTCACTCAAATGATGATTGGTAACATAGTTTAATATTTTGTGATTGCGCAAGACTAATCTCCACTGCTATGTTCATCTGACCTCCACGTATTCCTGAGGTGATAGATTGTTGTAATTCCATTTTATTGGTGACGATGGTGCAATCCGTGTCAACACACGTGAATGTTTTTCTCAAGTAGTGATCATGCCTTCAAATGGTAGCAACACGTTTATGTTCACTAGTATTGTGTATGCTCCACATAGAAAGAGCACCCATCCATATAACCACCGTGGGCATAACCAGCATCTTAATGTGTGCATATTTCACACTCATTTCTTTTAATTCCTTGAGATGATATATCTTCAACACATGCACAAAACTTGTGAGAAACATAATTTGTCTAGTGTGTAGATAAGGGTGAGTGGAGACAGTTATTTCAACCGTTTTTTCCTTTGTATAGTTTTCTCTCCTCCAAATGTCACCTTCATTCTCTTCATCGTCAACTTAGATCTCTTTTGAAAGTTTAATAACTTACTGATTCAACCGACAACTATTTGATAATATTTAGTTCATTGGTCTTTTCACCAACTTGGGCAACTCTGGATTGTTTAATGAATTTCCGCACATATCAATTTTTCTAATTTTTAGATGATTTTATCGAGCATAGATATATCCATCTGCGGATTTATTGTTCTCGGATTTATCTAAGACAACCAATCTAAGTGAATGCATGTTCACCATCCTCGAATCTGATGGTTAGTCCCTGCTACATGCCACTTGTGAACTGTATGAAAATATATTAGACTTCGTTCTATTGCAGACCGAGGATGTTCTCTTCATACAAACAAAACTTCCCATAAAACATTGATGAACGGTTACGCTCGGATTGCAATCACCACAATTTCAAGTTTCTCAGTCCTCTTCAATTCATTTCAATATGCTTGTATTTAAATTGAACGGAATCCACTAGGTCAGGTGTATGTTCCCCAACGAAAGGATTTTTCTCAGAAATCATTCTCCTCTGAAATTATTCCACATTTTCACAAAGTCATTTCATATTCATTCTATGCCACTCTCTGTCCAGAATCTGAACTGATCTTCCTTCAAGCGGTTTCATTCATTTGACATAGTGGCAGCTCGTTCCACAAAGCACGGAGAATTTCTTGAACACCAAATTCACGGGAATGTTTGCTGTAAATACTGAACACTAGATCGCAAATGATCCATGAGACTGAGTATGATATTAATATCGCTGCAAATGAAGACCAATATCGCTGTCTAATATCGCAGATGTACAATCCAATATTATTAATATTGCTGTAAATAGTGATCAATATTGTTGTGTATTTATTCTCTTATAGGTTAGGCTCTGATACCATGTTATGAAATCTGGATCGTCCTATAGAGAATATTTGAGTGCTGTAGTGAAATAGATTACCATTGTGATTGTAGAATACAATTGCCTTCGTTATTGATTGATTCTACAATAACAATAGGGTATATGTATCTATTGAATAGTCATGTAATGAATAGACATGACCGTATATACTTATGGTCATGTCACTTCATTACATAACTATTAGTTAACATATCTTAACCAATAGTTTATTCATACTTTGTATAATATATATATATATATATTTATGTACACACATGCATATTAATATATACTTACTTTTCAATTATATTATATAGTATATATATATAATATATCTATATTTATATGCATATCATGATTGTCTCGTCGTTTATTAAACACGAACGAACAATACTTTAACAATCTCCAAGTACCTTTTTCCAACATTTTTTGAAAATGGTATACCTACCTGTTAAGGTTATTAGGATCATTGCAAATGTAATAGCACTCCTTATGATTGTATGTGTTTTCCAAATGCATCGATCTCTTCGTATTTATACATGACAAGGACAACAAGAGACATCTCCCTTCATGGGACATGTCTATCCATTAATTTATTTGATCAATTTAACTATTTAGTTATTATGAGAATAATTATACTCTTAACTTTATAAATATATATATATATATATATATATATATATATATATATATATATATTGATATATATGTATATATATAATAAATCATTTTTCATAATAACCATACAGTCAATATTATTTATCTAACCGATGCTACAAACATCAACACTCCCTCTTAGCTAGGGGGGATAAATCAATCCAATGTCAACACTTAAGACACTTGACAACATCAATTATATGATGTAAGCAATAAAGGCATCATCCTCACGATATAATCAATAGAAACATAATCTCAATGTGTGGATTGCCTCCATTGGCGATTCTATCCATTTGATATCTTCAGTATTGGCCTATCAAAATGTCAACACATGGCATTCACCTAAGCACTCAAGAGTTCATAAAGATATCATCTCATGATATCGAGAGCATTGACCTACACAATATCAACTCTCAAGATATTCACCAAGTGCTTAGAGTAATGGCGTACCAACATCAATTCTCATGATGTCCACCAAGTACTCAAGAGTTCATAAAGATATCATCTCATGATATCGAGAGCATTGGCCTGCAGAACATCAAGTCTCGTGATATTCACCAAGTGCTCAGAGTAATGGCCTGCAGAATATCAAGTCTCATGATATCCACCAAGTACTCAACAAATGTTCATAGGTAATGTGCACTTACCATAAGAACATTCACATCATCTATTATGATCTGTTTCAGCCATCACAAGATGTCTATCACAATAGAAGATGCCATCTATTATGATCTGTTTCAGCCATCACAAGATGTCTATCACAATAGAGGATGCCATCTATCATGATCTGTTTCAGCCATCACAAGATGTCTATCACAATAGAAGATCAAGTTATTGTAAGATCGTCACCTTCCAATAAATTTTGCAAATATAAGTGATAATCATTTGGAAGTCGTCACTTCCTCATGATTTACACAGGGGTCAGGCCCATTAAAAACATTCATGATTCGTTAGTATAATAATCAATTGCATCAAGTTTACCTCAAAAGTGTTTCACCTTCAATAGTGAACTCCCTCTCAATCAATATGATCAAGATTGTCACAAGTTGATTGAACCATCTGCTCCCTCTAAAGCTCAAGTTTATCAACTCCGTGACCTCTTTTGAAATATCAAACTCCCTTTGCATCTAGTCTCAATCATCAATTCGTTTGCAAGCATCAAGTTCTTTCTCCCTTGAATGCAATTATCTTGTGCTTTTGTCCTGAAGGTATGTCAGAGAGAGATTACAAATAGCTCACTAAACTATCTCGACCGGAAATACCAATGATAGAAGCATACAAGAGTTTACTAACCAATAGTATAGCATGAATTACAAACTCAAAAATTATGTGCATTAATAAAACATGAAATACTTATCTTCTATAAATTTCAAGTATTTCATTTTGTAAGGTGAGCCCATATAGAAAATATCATGCAAATTCACAAAATGATGTCGTCGTTCTTAAACATTACCATAATTCTTCACATGGCCTATCTTGAATATCCAAAGGTTCTATACACTGACAACCTTCAATATGATCGGATCTGCTTTCAAGCAGTTAGGCTTTTAAAGAAGGAACCTCGCTCTTTTATAGATTTTTTATAGACCCGTACAAATTTGGTCATAACTTTTGAACCTTACATTTTCTCTCCAATTGCTCTAGTGAGATTCTTCTAAATTTGTTTATCACCAACATATCCAAAATTCAGCAAAATCCAACGGTGCATTTGTGAGATATGGTCCTCGTACTAGGACTGTATTTTTTGAGATAGTCACACATTCACCATCAACAAACTACTCTCTTACATTTGCAACTTGGCTCTGATACCATGTTAAGGTTATTAGGATCATTGCAAATGTAATAGCACTCCTTATGATTGTATGTGTTTTCCAAAAGCATCGATCTCTTTGTATTTATACATGACAAGGACAAGAAGAGACATGTCCCTTCATGGGACATGTCTATTCATTAATTTATTTTATCAATTTAACTATTTAGTTATTATGAGAATAATTATACTCTAACTTTATATATATATATATATATATAATAAATCATTTTTCATAATAATCATATAGTCAGTATTATTTATCTGACCGATGCTACAAACATCAACACTACCATCCACACCTCCCATACTTGTACCACTCTAAGTCACTTGGTACCTATGTGTTATAGTCAACGATTTAACTCAACCTATCATAAAGGTCAAATTGGTGGATTTTTACATTTTTGCTTGCTGGTCTGCATGGAATAGGTAGCATCATTTCAACATTTTTTAAGTTAGGATTTGATTGCCCAATTTATCTTCCACAGCTACATTCTCAGCAAATGCCCTCCCTAATGTAATGAGAAGACACTATTGTCTTTCTCTAGGCTTGAAGGCTACAGTCTGGATGGGAAATGTGAGAGCCCCTCAAGCCTTTGAAGTGTTGTTGATGTTTTTCTACCAGGAATATGTTTATAGGTGACTTTTTGTCGGTATAATCATATAAATTTTATGGTCCTACTCATTTAAGTTTTATAGAATACATGTACATTCACTTAAGTCCTCTTAAATCATTATTTGTATTATATTGAACTTTGAGATATAACTTCATTACTTCAAGGGAGATGGAGATCTTGAATGGTGAGAGTGGGAATTCTTGCTGCAAGCATACGAGCAAGATTCTGCCATGATTGGGATTTGAGGATGATCTAGGACATGCTAAAGAGGAAGTAGCAGATCATTAGACGAAGTGGTGGAGTAGAGATTGATTGATCTATGGCTCAAGTTGCAACAAAATGTCTATCTGGTGAGGCATGCAGATGTAGTGAAAGTTCCAACGTCTATTGCACCCTCTAATGCTAAGGAAAACAGCCGAATTTCTCTTTTGGTAGTCTTTTCAAATTTGTAGGGTGTTTCTATAAGTTCTAGTGTGAAACAAAGGCTGAAGCATGGCTTTCTTATCACCTCCTCCATGGTTACACATCAGGTAGGTTTTTCTTTGGTACTGTTGTTGTTGGTTATCCTGTTAAAGGGGGTTAAAAGGAGGCTATCAGATTGTTGAAGGATCAAAGGCAGTTTATAGATGGATTACCTCCTCCCTCTTATGAGGTAAGTAAGGCACTATGAGTGGACAGTGTGGATCTTGCCAATGCTTCTTGCATGGTGGCAGGTGATGGTAAAAGAGATAGTTCTTCTTTGGAGTCCCCTACTCCTGGGTTGATGTTTTTTATATTATATACTATATGTTTTTATAAGGCTGCCGCGTGTCTCGTAATCCCCATCCCCCTATCGCATTTCAATATTCAGTTTGTTGGGTGTGGTTTTCAATGGTATAATCAAATGTCTTTTACCAAATGGATCCTCATTTTTTAAGCCCATTGTAGCTTATCCAGCATTGCACGGCATAAGATACTATCAGGAGACATACAGGAGCAAGAGACTGAAGATCAATCTCATTATTGTTAGGTGTTCTGTGCAAATTTTCAATATATAATCAATCTTTCAACATTAGATATCCATGTAGGTGCCTAGCATTTGTAATGACCCCAGTTAGACGCTAGGTCGCTCGGGCCAACTATTTTCATTTCTATTAAATAGATAAATAAAACATTAAATAAATTATTCATAAATAAAATTATTAAATTAATTGACTAACGGACCCCTTTAGGCCAACTCTTGTTTGTGACAGTTTTTCCTTGCTCGGCCAACTTGATCCAAGATTTTGTAAGATGGTTTACTTAGGTGAGCAAGAGTGTTAACAGAGGTTGGAGTGGAGATGAAAGCATCACGAATTGGAGAAATTGTCTTCAGGTACGTCTGCTCACTGGGGAAACAATCTCAGGGGACAAGTTACTGGTGGGATGATACCCTCACCTGCACTCTTCCACTGCTCACTGCATTTTGCCATTTTAGTCCGTGTCCAAATGTCCACAGCATGGATTTGTTGTTGCCTCCACGTGTGTGGAGGTCACCTGGGAGGAAATCCTCAGGGTCCCGAAGGAGATACGAAATAGGAGATATTGGTACCATCACATTTCCCAGAGTTGGAGTGCATTGTCAGGTCCACGCCCGATATCGCCATTCACCTGAGTTAGCTGGGACGGAACAATCCATGGGAGCTGCTGGTCAGAATGCCAGTCAGCGGAAGTATTGTCTGATTTGGATATGATTAGTCTAAGGTGTGTTGTCATTGCCCAGTATCCATCAATTACAAGTAGCAACTATTCCTGTATGTATTGATTAATCTGATCAAGTGTACCTATTGTAATTTCTAATTATTAAAAGTAATAGACTGTTTATTAAATCAGACTGTTGTGAAATCTACATCTTGAAAGTGTTATTCAGTATGCTTAGTTGGAAAGAAAGCTCCTATCTGTTACTGTTCTGATGTAATTTACAAGGGTCTGAACAATAGAGGTATCTGGCAGTAAATCTGGACTTTCATATATTTGTGTTTAAAATATAAGTGGTAAATCTCAGCATAGAAAACAGGGAGCCTCCCTAAGCATGAGAACATGGTAAAAAATAATCAAGCACGAAAGAAGATACCTTTTGGATACCAGCGACAGCATAGTGCCTTGATACTACTAACATCAACAAGCACATGTGAAAATGCATCAGCTAAGAGCGGCATGTACTTCTGCAAAAAACCAAAAAAAAAAAATAGCAGTCATATTTAATATGGTCAGTGATAAATAAATGTAAATTAACAAAATATAATGCAGGCATGGAACCTCATGTCTGATTTCTGCTCTCTTCTCAAGTCTAAGAAAAATAATTAATATGGAAAACAAATAATCTATATTACAACTTGGTACGTCTGCATGTCAATTTTTATTGCCCATAGAAAGCAAATTGCATCCACAAAATGGAGAAAAAATGTTGAATATTCATTTTTGTTACAAAAAGATAGCATCACAACATAGACTTCCAGTTAGACATGGAAAATAATTTAATCCCATCTATGCTTGAAATTTTAGCAAAGAAAACCTTGACCATATTCTTCACAAATAACTAATAAGATATATATTTATAGTTTACTTATGTGTCACTTGATATTAGGGAGGATATTTATAGGAAATTCATCCAGATTAATCAGATCTATCATATCCAGCCTCTCGGCCCCAAGTTAGCATTTTACACAAATAAAGGCTAGCAGCACAATGGGATGTCAATTCCAAGGAGTTGGCGCAAATTGATGAGGGACAAGACGGTGACTAGTTAGTGTTCCACTGCAAGAGGCAGTTGAATCGAGTTGTTCTAATGATGGGGATTGATTTCCAAGACATCCACTGGATGACTCTAATTCCTAAGCTTCTCACTCAATGTAACTATGCAGTATGCATGATACCACATTTCTTGTTTTGGCATCTTTACGCTTACTATGAGTCAAAAATACTTAGTATGTAACTTTGATTGAATAATCCATATAACATTGAAAAACAAATTATGCTTTATATTATGATTAGCAGATAAGTTATAAAATCAATGGATTGTTATTGCATATTCAACATATTGTATTTTATACTTAATTTTAAAAATTACATCTTTTTCAGTTTGTGTTATTTTAGTTATCTTTTATTTATTTCTAAATACATGGAAAAGGGTTAACAGGTTTGATCATACACTTTTGGTGGAATTTGCCAGAAACTAGAATTTAAAAGTGATTAGAATAAGGGGATATAAACTGGAGATCTCTAAGGAGACAACTGCCCAAATTTTTGGCTTATCCATGGATGGGATGAAGATTTATAAGGACTGCGAGAACAAAGCAGAAGTGTTAAGTTTGTTCCTCAAGGGTGGCAAAAAAGTGATGCAGAGAGATGTTACAATGTTCTCTTCCACACAATCAAACACCTAACAAACACCAAGGACATTATCTAATGACATTTCATTCATAATGAGGCCTGCCTGCAAGTAGCCCTCCTACAAGACATTTCTGAGCATAACTTTCCATACAGAGGTCATAATTCAAATCTAAAAGCATTTTTGGATACCCTTTTTACCCTTTGTCAACATATCTGATTTATAGGTATGGTTGTTTTGAACCAAATGGCTCAATAATTGACTGGTAATCTGAAACTAGGCCTTAAAGGTAGCAGCAAATCATGCATTTTGGCCATAACTTTTGTTGCAGAACCGACCTAGAAGATCCAATACCACTTTTGGATACCCATTTGGGTTTTATACAACATACCTAAAACTTAAATGAGGTTTCTTTGGAACGTGCCCTCCAATAATTGACTGGTAGCGCTGCTACAAGGCCTAATTAGGCCACTTTACAAAGCAACTGTTTGGTTTTCTCATACCAAACTACCAAACTGCCTTCCTAAGCCTTAGACAAGTCACAAAGGGTCTGAAAATGTCAATTTCCCCAATTGGGACAATCATTAAGCCACCTTTTTGCAAAGCCCTACCTCTACCTAGTCAAATAAACCAAATACCTCGGAATATCATGCTAGGGCTGCCTTAAACTCAGCCAAGCCCCCATCACCCTGCTCTACAAACGCCAAAATCATTAAGCATACTCTATCTACCTCCATTTACCTGGTTTTCAGAATTTTCCAACGGTGGGATGGTTTTCAAATCATCAATTTTGCACTCAAACCCTAGATTTACACACTGTTTTCAGTAAATTGGCCATAACTTCCTTCAAGCCAGATGAAAAAGGCTCAAACCAACTGCAAATGACAGAAGATTCAATGCACCATCCAACCAAGTGGGCTTCACAACACTTTCAGGCCATACAACACGCTGCAACAGCAAGTTACCAAGAAAAATGCAGGAAAACAGAGCACTTTTTTATTATTTGTTCACCAAAATCACCAGCAACCCCTGTGGTCGATGGAAGAGGGTTATTTATCAGTTTAATGGTTGGTAACCAACTTTTGAATTACAACTAACAAAGACAACAATTTGCCCATTGTGACAACATTGACAAGAAAAAGTTGTTTAGAAACAAGTGCAACTTTTGCAATTTTTCACAATATGACATTCCCTCTAATCTAATGACTCAATCTATGTTCCTAACAACCAAACATGGTCTAATAAGACCTTATTACATCCAATATGAATCAAAACACCAGAAACTCAACATTGGACCACATTTACTAAATGAAGCTAGGTGGCCCTGCACCAAAAAGTTAAAAGGATTTAAATGCACTGTGCTAGGTCTACACTTCCACATCATTGGGACAAAGTGGTGCTCCGTACCATGAGTTATGCTTGAGGACTGCTTCAAACATTTACATTTATCATTTACTTTGTTGAGTCATTTTCTTCACAATCATTTGGTGTGCTTCCCATTCTTTTGGTTGTCCTCCCTCGAGTACTTTGTTCTTTAAAGCAATAGGGGAATTGGGGGCACCGCGTTGCACCAATATCTCATCCTTAGGCTTATTAAACATGTTTTAATCTTGAAGCCTGTCATTGCCACTTGCAGCAACTACCCTGTTTCTTCTTCATTACCTCTGCATCTTAGTAAGGAGAGATATCCTTCTCCCTCTGAGAATTTCACACCTGAAATGGTCTATTACTCTTCCCTCGACCCCGAGTCACCCTTCCCAAGTTCGACTTTTTTCTATCCCTACTAGCCTTAAGGTTCACACTAGAAGGAATTCTGATGGTAGCAAAGATAGGAAGATTGCTAGACTCATTCAGGGATAAGGGGAAAATGGTGAGGGGAAAAGACCCTATTGTGGAGGGTAAGTCAGAAAGAGTAGAAAGCAGCAAAAGACAATATTAAGGAAAAGCGTAAAGTGAATGAGAAGGATGACAAAATGTGGGTGCTGATATTCTTCAAATTGAAGGATTATGCCCTAGTCCTGGCCCTTTTGAACTGCCTGCCAATATTTTGTGCCCCTCTTCCTCCGTCAAGGTTGTTGTTTCAGTTGTGAATTCACTTGTGGATAAGACTATTGAAATTACTAAAGATGTTGTTCTCCACCTTAAGATCCTCAAATGTTTTTTCATTGAGATCAACAGAATGAAGCTGAAAACATCTTTAATGGCTGAGTAGGGTGCTATGGATGAAATGGTATACTGATAGTGGAAAACATCAAGCAGGATGAAACGATTGGAGCTCTGGACAAAGATCTGGTGGAGATTAAAAGTAATCTGAGGGCAGTTGATCTCAACATAAACACTATAATAATTGTGCCAAAAGAATCAAAATATTACAAGAGAGACTGAAATCTCATTCTACTCCAGATGAGGCTAGGCCTAGCTCAAGAACCAGAAGGCACAAAGCCAAGGTGAAAAATAAGTCAAAAATGGACAGCACAACCATTGTGGAGAAGCACGTTAAATTTTTTCAAGAGTGGAAAGCCACTGTGGCTTTCAATCAGATCTAATTCCTTAGAGTCTGTTCTGTTCATGTTCTTATACTGATTTTTTTGTGATCCATATGGGTTTCATCATGTAGCTTGGACCTTGGCCCTAGTTTCTATTGTTTTGATGCTGTTGTGTTGCTGTAGCTTGGCTGCAGTTGGAATGTAGCACTGCTTCTTTCATTGTTTGGCTTGTAAATGGATCTAAGAAATCTCACATGAACTGGCCTTAAACTCATCAGGCCTTAAAAAACCAGGTCAAAACTCAAAGAAACAAAAGGAAAATCCAATCACTTCAAAAAAAACAGAATCCTAATTGGCCACTTATTTTCTAAGTTATGGGTTCGGGTACGAGAACCCGGTACGTGGGTTCGTGATTCTTTTTTTTTCATTATGGTTCGTATGGGTTCGTGTGGTGTATATATATATAAATATATTAAATATATATATGCATTATATATACAAAACAATAAGAGAAATATACAGAATTGTGAAATGAAATGTGTTTGGAGGCTTCATATGGGGCCGTTTTAGGGTTAGAAAGGAAAAAACAACAATAAAAAAATGTGTTTTATATGTTTTTTTGGGCCACAGGTCTGATCACGGACCCAACATGGACCCCCATGCGAACCCGAACCCAGTTCACACCCGGACCCGGTTCAAGGGTCCAAGGTGCGAACCATAGTTACACCACCCTGGGGGACGGGGGGCGGGGGAACGGGGGGACAAGTTTCCGGGATGGGGGCACAGAGGGGCCTCAATTTGTGGACGGCGGTGGGGGACAAGGGGGGTGTATATAGTATATACTATACATGTGGTACTTAAAATGCTAGTTATGAAAAGATGTATAACAATGTAAGACATAAAGATGTAAAAGTATTGTGTTGAAGTATTGGTGCTTTTGTGTTGGATATAAATGTTAGATATAAGTTATATCTAACATGTATATCCAACACAAAATGACCAATATCTAACATTTATATCTTTGTTGGTGGCTGTTTTCAAGTCCCTAGGTCCGACAAATGAGGTTTGAGTGATTTTGGCCTGTTGGGAAGTCATGTCTGTCTGGAATTTGGGCGAGAGCTAAGCTAAGTCTGTCATAGAGATGGGGTCAAAACCAAGTGATTTGTGATAAAATGAGTTAAAACCCTTTGAGAATCATTTTGCCAGCTTCAGTTTGACCTTAGAAAGCCATGATGGATTGTGGGAGGTAACCCTGCTGAAGGCTTGCTGAATCCTGAAATTTGGTTGTCTGGAATTTTTCGAAAACCCCCAAAATCTAGAATTTGCATCTTAACTCCTATGAAGCTGGAACCTATCTCAAACATCTTGAAAAGTATTTATAAAAATATAATAACTTAAAGTATAAGAAATTAACTTATACTTCAATGTTATATTTGTATAAATCCTCTCGCCCCTGAACAAAAAAAAATTTAAAAACTTGTATTTTTTGGCTTGCCATGACAGGGGACTTTTGGGCATCCCCTCAGGGGTCAAGGGACGCCTAGACGTCCCCAATTCCCCAACGGGAACGTCGGGACGTCCCCGTGTCTCCTCGAGTATGGCCGCGGGACAGTGGCACCGCCGGGGACGTCGTCCCCCCGTCCTCGTTTCGAGAACGGAAGGGATTTTGGGGGGGACGTGTCCCCAAGTTACTAGGGTGCGAACCCAATAACTTAGCTTATTTTGTATATAGTTTGAACTTTTCCAACTTGACTTCACTAGTCCATTACTTTTTTCACACTCTGCACTATCACTCTTAGCAATCAACTCCTGTTTTTTCCCATTTTCTCCTTAAATGAGTTGATTGTTCTTATGAAAGGGTTGATTACATAATAATGATTTTGCACGTGAGGTGCTAACAAAAGATATTGGCTTTTATTTTAACATATTTTCAAGCGTCTATAAAATGTCAAAAAGAAAATGGAACAAATGCCAAACCATTTCCTCTTTCTCTATTCTTTGGTCCTCTTCTTCTTGATTTTTCTTAGATTTCTTAGTTCTACTTATATATTCTATATAGAAAATCCAAGATAATGAAAAGTTTACAACAATAGGCATTTTTTCCTATTCTTCTTTTGGAAGTTGTCCTTGTGTATTATTTACTTTTGTTTTATTATTTCTATATATTGGATTCTTAATTTTATGCTATGGCTATTTTTCCTTCACTACAATGTAGGTTTTACATTTTTAATATGTCAAAGTGGCAAAGAAACGACCATACATAAAAACATGGCAATCTGGGTACAAAGCAAGAGCAAGTATTGTGGTCATTTATCACCTCAAGCATTACTTTGTACACATAACTAGACATGATGTTGCACTATGGATAAAACTTGAGCAGAAGGATGTCAAAGAGATGACAACTAACAACTAATAAGTAGGAGATGTTTCCCAGCAAGTCAAATTATGATATTGCTATCAAGATTCAACTACATAGTTTCCAAGTCAAACTCATTGACCCATGTTTCATGAGTTGCGGTTCACAAGAACCCATCTCTCATGTGAGTGAATGGTACACGTAGCACTCATTGCATCTAGGTGATGCTCACAAAGGTGAAGCATTGGACCTTCCCGAGAGATCACCCATCCCAGTACTACTCCAACTCAATCATGCTTAACCATAAATTTCCCCAAGGTTAAGCCTGCTTAGCTTGCTACCCATTTGCAAAACCTTAAGCAAGTGTTGTGCCCTATGAACCATTCATTATAGAGCCCCCTTAACTCATCGATGAACATGGGTTGCCTAAAAATATTGTTAGTAGCAATGATCGCAGATTCCTTATCTATTTTGAGCAAAAGTTACTCCATCTAATTGGTAAAAAACTCACTCCCAACACAAACTATCACCCCTAAACAAATGGATAAACACTAAATTTAGTGAACAATTGGGTGGAAGGATACTTGAGGAACTATGTTTCAGATCAACAACCAACTTAGATTAAGTGGTTACATTCGGAAGAGTGTTTCTACAACATTACCCATCATATGTCTACTGGAATCTCTCCATTCATGGGATAATAGAAATTCTAGGCAAATCAAAACCACATAAATTGGTCGTTTGAAGTGGACGAGACAGTATTTTCTGAGATAGCAGCCTTACAAGAAACCTCCATCAGAAGTAGTGGGGTTGAAAAGCTAAAATGACACTTCTATGAGTCTTCTAGAGTCTTGAAAAGAGTTGGTGGGAGTAGCATATAAATTAGAATTGCCAAAAAATAGTAAAATTCATAATGTGCTTCATATGTTTAACCTCATGAGGGCCCTTGGACAACACATCACAATGTCACTGAATTTGCCACGCTTGGATGATGAAGACTCGTATTGGAAACAAATGCTATTATTGATACCAAGGTAAAGAAGTTGAGGGATAAAATGAAGTATCTAGTTCACTAGAAGAACTTACCTATTAAAGATGCTACTTAAGAAGGACTGGAGTTCTTTGCACCCAAATTCACATTGCTTAAGAAGAAGCAATTTCAAGAAGGGTAGACATGTAATGTCCCTTATCCTAAGTATGAGGATGTCTAGGTCCTTTCCAATCTTGGCAAGGATTTCAAGCTTTTCCCTATTCTATTGCCTTTCTTCCATTCCACATTTCCCCCTAGATCAGATATTCTAAAACCAAAATCCTCAACCTCTCACTCTCTTGCTGTTTACAAACCCACAGACTTCCACTTCCTCATACACTTAGTATCACCAACTCCCAATCCCCACTCCCTCCAACCATTGCATCTTTCTAGAAAATATCTACTCAAATTCCTACCTTCAAGCATGCTCTTTCACAAAACTCCACCATTCAAACAAAAGAATACACCAATCATGTAATCCAACTAAGGATGACATTAGTGTTTCCAAACATGAATTTAAAATTGTGGGAAACATTCAAATGACTCTCAACACAAGTGGGTCTGTGCTAGGCCTCTAATCTCTATAGAAAGAGGGCAATTTTATCAATTTGAGTCATCTTTAGAAATCATCTCAACAAAATCAAAGTTGCTGAATCAAGCACTCATGTTCATTTGTTGGATCTAAGGATAAAAAACCTTATGTTTTGGAGATCAATTGACAATAATTTAATGATTTCTTGGAGTTTGAAGATCAAAACCCCTTGGGGTTCTTAAGGGCAACTTAACATAAAGCTGGCATTTACACTTCAAGCATATTGGATTTTAGGGTTTGGGCATCTCAGCATCAAATATAGATATGTTATCATTACAATCTTTGATATCAACAAACGATTGAAAAAATAAATCCTATAATCATTGAATAAACTCGTTGAATGAAATATTGTATTCCAACTAGTTTATATGTGCAAATTTGTTTAATAAAAAATTATGTAGGTATTTTGGATCTAAGTATTTTGTATGAATGTTTTGATTGATTTTTATTGCATTATTCTAAATCTAAACAGATTATATGCATATTTTAGTTAGGGATCATTACAATGTGACTCTCCACTGCACAAGCTTCTTGTTTCTCTCTCATGAGATTCAAGAAAGATGTGTGCTTGTAGATGGATTGTCATCTTCCTCGCATCTTCTACCACATTCTTCCCCATTTAAGTTTTTCTATATCATTGGCAAGAAGACCTATGCAATGGGGTCACAAAGGCTCCAAAACATTGTAGGGTATCTTGCCTCTGGAATTATGCAGTTGCATTGTTCATCACTACTTGGACAATATTCTCTACTTCCATCTCCTTCGCAACCTCATTCATCATGTTGCATAAGGTCTCAACATATTTTACTTCACTGGAGACATCACCTAACCTCAAACCCACTAACAATCCTCCTAAAACCATGAGGGGGTTGATTAAGCTACAATTCCTACCATACATCCACCCATCAAAAAAAAAGGTGCAACCATTCTTTTTCTAATTTTCTTTGTGTTCATCAAATAGAAATTTTATGTTTTTTACTACATCCTCCACTAATGATCCACTCACTAGTAAGGGCTCTTCCTTCAACCTGTTTTCTAGTTATGGTCAATGTAATGACCTATGCCTCCTAATAAGGGCTCAGTACAACAACAAATGATATGTTGTTAAAATACAAAAATTGGCACATGCCAACTTGGCCTCATGGTGTTTTTCCTACTTCCACAGTATACCTTCCAAAAAAGGTTACAAACTTGGAACATTACAAGGAATGAAAACACTATTTATCTAAGACTATGCACTTCTATTAAATGCAAATTACCATATTCGTGGTCACTACTAGATGAAGTGGTCCATAAGGTTTCCTCTAAGCCTATAGAACTCATGAAAGCAACTTGCCTGGATTATCCTATATTCTCTATTCTTTTCTCCTCATAAGATGCCAAGGCATTCTTCAATTCTTCATCAACTTTTCTTCTATTGTGCTATATAGTTTGACATCCCTACCAAGGATCCATGCAAGGTGATATTTGAGTCACTTATAAATTCCACTCATATGCAACCTGCAATAGTTGCAAATGACCATTTTGTGTTTTACAATACATGTTTCCATGTAAGATTTCTAGTCCTCCCACCACTTTTTCTTATTGTAATTTCAAATGCCATATTCTTTCCTAAAAATGATATAAGAACCTAGTATAGCCTACCAAGAAAAATGTTAGCTAGAAATTAAAATGAAAGCAACAAAAAAAACAGCACATACTTGTCAAAGTCCATCTAAAAAACTCTCTAAAATCAATCTCCTCATTCTAAATCACACAAATGTGTGCCTATAAACAATTGCAATCTACTCAATACACACAAGGGACAGAATTTCAAATGAAATAAATGAAAGAAAAAAATTATTATTATTTATAACCAAAAAAATTATATTTTCACAGCGGCAAAATTTTACCCTCAGACTCAACAAAAACTCGTCATTGAATTTTTTGTAGGTAAATCATCAAGCCTGGATAACTTGCAAGTACTCAAGACTCAACAAGTAATTTGCAATGTCTTTAAACTACATATTTCAGAACATTGACCTCGCCAAGGAGCATATAGAACCTTTGATGTCTAAATAGAGGCCAAGTCTAGTGCCAATTGGGATATCATTGATTACCGATGTTTGAAACTACTCTGTCGGCAACTTCAAGCATGAGCATATTTTCTAAATCCAACATTCCAATTGCTTGAGAGTTTCAAGGTTGGCAAGGAAATTATGGACAACCTCTCCATAGTCTAGAGACTATTGAACCAAACCCATAATTATGGACAGATTATATTTGAGATTGAGATCTACATAAAATAGAAGCTCATTTTTCTCAAGATATTTGCAAGTGTCCAAGAGGTTGAGCTTAATTAGTTAAAATGTTAGGTTCTCATTGTGGAGACCCTAGTTCAATTGAAGTGGAATTCTAGGTTATGACTCTCAGTCTTCCCTAGGAGGCAGTTTCTAAATAAAAGTGGATTTCTTAGTGGCTTTTGGACTTCCGTTGATGATTTCTTATGGTTTTGCTCGTAAGGAGATTTTATTGGTCTAATGTTGATGCTCATATGGACAAGATATTTGAAATTGATATTCAATTCAAAAAATATATATTTGAAAATCAATTAAGAAATATTTAAGCATGGGTAGAATTCATTAAATTCAACTTCACTTAAGTTATAACTTTGATTTGTTTCCCTTTCTTGCTATTGAATATTAATGTTTTGTATTTTTGAATTGGATTTGAGGTCTTAGACACTTTAATATTTACCATTACAAATGAATAGCAAGAAAATAAGGATGACTGTTTGAATGTTAAGTCAACCATGCAAATCTTCACACTATAAACACAACTAAAATATGTTTGAGCACATACTCTAAAATTGCAAAAGGTGGTCACTGCAAAGGTTGAACAACAAATTCGTGTGTGACAAACTACACTCTAGTGCACAAAAATTATATGGGTTGATGAAGCACTATCTCTTATCAAGCTAAAGGAGTGTAATCACAATCACATTAGATCACATTGTGCTTTTAGGGAATCATGCATTGGTCAATTAGGCTTGATCTTTAAATAGAGATTGTAGGACTAGGAGGAGTATGCCCATAGAACTAAAGACAACAAGTTGTGGATGATGATCATATTACTACCTCTTGTTCAGCTAGAATGGATACGATTGTTTCTTCAACAACACAAACCATTGTAGTGTACAGCATTATGTTATGTTTTTTTGTTGATGCCATCATGAAAAATTTCTAAATTTAATTTATGAAACAATTTTACAAATATATAGGCAAAGAGTTTTTAATATCAGATTGCAACTTAAAATTTCAATTACTTACACTTCAGTGTAATGAATTTATGTTGATTTCAAGCACCAAATAGTTGCACAAGTTTATTAAGTACATTTATTTCGCACCTGAACCACCCAGTAGGCTTTCCATTACCATAGATTTCCACCTTTGCAAGAGCTTCCACAATGTCCACACCAACATGAATTATACGCATTGATGAT
Source organism: Chamaecyparis obtusa (assembly GCA_027943335.1). Classification (NCBI taxonomy): domain Eukaryota; kingdom Viridiplantae; phylum Streptophyta; class Pinopsida; order Cupressales; family Cupressaceae; genus Chamaecyparis; species Chamaecyparis obtusa. Next base: position 136,745 of record BSBK01004015.1, on the reverse strand, counting down.
ATGGGGGTATTCTCCATCCATAGACAAGAAAAGCAGACCCACCTCTACATAGCCACCCTACCCCAATTTGCATACACATGTATGATAGATGTAATTGATTGAATTTAGTAATTTATGCATATTTAGAATGGATTTGATATATAGAAGGAATGTTAGTAGACATTTTCCCTAAAACTTTATGTTCTTTATTATGATTTTTTAATTGCTAGAAATAAATTACCGATTCTAGACTAAGTAAGAAATCAGCTTGCTGAAATTTTGTTGAGTTCAATAACCGATGATCTCAACCATCCATCTTGGTGACATCAACGGCTATAGAAAACTTTACTGTAAAGGTTTGCAAGACAAATGAGCATGTGTACTAAAACTCCAACAAATTTGTCAAAGGGGAAATCCAACCATTAATACCCTTTAATCTAACCATCAGGATTACTTTACCCTTCCAAATTTTGCATGTGCACCTAGGAGAAGATCAAACCTCTGAAAAGATTTTGGGCCATCTCAATGGTGAGTCTCTATGGAATCAACAGCCCAAAAGACCTTAATAATGTTTAGTTAAGAATATACACTCATGAGAAATTAAAATCTCTTAAAAGCTTTTGTTGGTCATGGATATTCTCTGGATTAAACCACAATCACTAATCTGAAGATTTCGTCAATGTCTATTGTTCAAATATTCATTTACCTACTAACAAGCCTTAAAATGGCTTAAAGGGGGTTTTCTTTAAAAAAATTTAATAATGGTCAAGTATCTGTAAATTTGTTCCATGTAGAAGATAAAGAGACTCGACTAGACCAAGTGATTCCCTGTAATATCCCCTCTCTAAAATAATATTTAATAATAAAATAATAACAATAAAATTAAAATGAATAAATACATTAAAAAAAATAATAAACTATAATATAATATAATCTCAATTTTGTGAAGTCTTCAAGAGACATAATTGTAAAAGTGATAATCAAATAAATGATTGATAAGAATCATTAAATCTAAGATGTAAGTCAATCGAACTGTTGATGTGAGTTTTGTGACCACCTCAACGTGCAGGATAAAACACTTGGTATTCCAAGATGAAACACCAAATATCTAACCCCCTTGTGAACAAGGAAGCTTTAACTGCTAAACAATTTAAATGATTGTATGATCAAGTAAAGCAACCCCAAGGTTTACACTGCATACATGCAACTTTTGGTGTTGGATAGAACTCAATTTTAATGATGTGTTTTGCCGGTAACCACATGGGAACTTACACTATTCACTCAATAGGATATCAACTTTTCCTTCGTGAATGATCTAGCAATGCAAGTGCTTGATCCTAATTCTAACAAAGTTTTGAAATAAAGTGCCAAGTAGTAAGGGTTTAGAGATCCTATTCTAATCCTAGAACGCAATAGATGGTGAATGTCTTTATGAACTCTACTAGACTTTGCTTTGTCATCAACTTCTACCAAGCTAGTGCAACCTTCTAAGGTAAACAATAGATGTTCAAATCACTACTAACCACACCAATACCATCACTAGGATGCATACAATGAGCAAGTAACAATTGAAGTTAAGCTTATATTAAAATTCCGGTTGACCACGCAAAGTAATTTGCGATCAGCAAACTACTAGTATGGATCGAGGTTGGTAGTATGGATCAAGTTTGAAAAGCTTTGTGCTATATTGCTGAACGTGCAATATATCACGTCACTAAGAAGGGCAATTTAATCGTCACTAATATCGTTGTCGATATTTCATTTATTGCGCGACAATTTTTATCAAAAAAACTTGCGAAATTGCACAAGTATATTGCCAAAAAAAATTAAGTGAATTTTTTTAGTTAAAAACTTAAAATAATAAAACGAAAAGCTAAATGTTATATGACACGATTTTTTTTAGTCTTAAACTTTTATTTCATATGCGAGGCGATTAGGAAAGTGCTAGGGTTTTATTCGTCTCTATCACGAATGCAAAAAACAACTAGGAAAGTGATACGGTTTGTAACTTTTATCTTCCGACTGCAACTGCAACTGATTCATTTTCTGTTTGAACTTTGTATCTTCTAGTTGCAACTGCAACTGCAAAAAAACACCAGTCGTCAACTGTTACTCAGGTTTTTATTTTTGTTAAAATTTATTGGCAAAAACATTTTTATTTGATCAGTTCATAGTGTAATATACATTGTAAATATTTATAAAATATATGTAGTATTTAGTTTTACATTGTAAATAATATATAAAATACATTATTAATTTATACAATGTTTATTAATATAGTTTATCAATATATTCCTACTGTATAATGAATTTATACAGTGTTTATAATTTATGAATATATACAGTGTTTATAATTTATAAATAAACACTGTATAATGTAAAATTGTAAATGAATGTTCATGAAATAAATTATAAATCTGTATTAATCTATATTCACAAATGTATAAATCTGTATCCATAAATCATTAAATCTGTATCCATAAATGATTTATGAATACAGATATATAAATTTATGAATATAGATTTCTGATTAATAAATCTTTATTAATATATATTCGTAAATTTACGAATATAAACTAATCATTAGTTAATAGTAAATACAGATTTATGATTGATGAATATAGATCAATTAATATAGATTCGATTCTCTAATTTTTATAGGTTTATAAGTGTACTAAAGTATTATTTATTTTATGTTTTGCAATTATTAATCATCTATTTTTTGCTAGGTTCTCTAAGTCTACCTATTTCTTTACAAGATGGTTGGTGGCAGAACAAGGGACAAATTATGGAAACATGGGACACCAAGAACAAATCAAGGAGATGTGACTTGTAACCATTGCACTAAACAAATGGCTGGGGCATAAGTTGGCTCAAATATCACCTTGCAAAGTTGCAATGCCATGATATTACACCATGCGACAACAGTCCCGAAGAGGCTACAAGGGAGGCTTTGGCAAGCCCTAAAGATTATGCACAAAAGAAGGCAGGAAAAAAGAGGACAGCAGAGACCATGGCAGCCTCAACGGGAGATTTTAGTTCTACAGGTTCGCAAACAGGTGCAAGGACTTCTTCTTCCATTGGACCACCAATACGAAGATAGGGAAATGTTGGAAAGCATTTATCAGACTTTTGGGTTGTGCGTGACACTCCTGGTGCTCAACCTGGATTGCAAGGCATTGCATGGAACAAAGAAATGCACCGGGAGACAAAGGGGGCACTTGCAAGATTTTGGTACTACAACGATATTCCCTTCAATGCTTTATGTAATCCATATTGGGATCAATTGGTCACTGCAATGATTGTGTCTGGTAAGGGGTTCAAGGCCCCCAAGTCATTATGAGGTGAGTGGGACGTTGTTGCAGAATGAGGTCCAAAACACTCATCGACTTGTGGAAGAGCAACGAAGAATTTGGGATCGGAAAGGTTGTAGCATTATATCCGATGGGTGGACAGATGGCAAGAATAGGACGCTCATCAACTTTCTAGCTGCTTCAAGGGGACAATTAGTATTTCTAAAATCAGTTGATGTCTCTAATCAAGTGAAAAATGCAGAGACCTTGTGCAACATGTTGGATGAGATGGTGGAGGAAGTGGGAGTGGGTAATGTCGTCCAAATTGTGACTGATAATGCAGCTACATATGTGGCAGTCGGTAAACTTCTGATGGACAAGCATCTCACATTATTTTGGAGCCCTTGTGCTACTCGTTGTCTCCTTGAGGACCTACAGAAACTGAGTTGGGTGGAGAAGGTGGTTGAAGATGGAAGGAATATCACAAAGTACATCCACAACCACAAATGGGTCATGAGTCTTATGAGAGAGCACGTTGATGGTAAGGATCTCGTGTGATTGGGGGTCACACGCTTTGCTACTAATTTTCTCACCTTCTAGAGCATATTAGCCACATTGCCCAACTTGAAGCGGATGTTTGTCAGTGAGATGGTTGGAGAGGACTTATGCCAAGAAGCCTGAAGCAGAGAAGGTTGTGAAGATTGTTTTTTATGTTATATTTGTCAAGATGATGGAGATCATCAATGTAAGTTTTCAAACCTTGATTGATGATTTATTATTTAATTTTCAGATATTGCAATTCGCTGATTTTTGTTAAATTTTTCATGTCCAGGTGTCAAAACCATTGGTGAGGGTTCTGTGAATGGTAGATGAGGATAAAAACCCCATGGGGTATCTATATGAGGCCATGGATAGGGCTAAAGAGGCCATTCAACTCTTGTATGGGTCAAACAAGACCAAATACGAACCAATATGGCGCATAATCGATAAGAGGTGGAACCGACAACTCCATCAACATATTCATGTTGTTGCCTACTACTTGAACCCCAAGTTTTACTTCTCCAACACTTTCAAAGCAGATGTTGAGGTTCAAGTTGGTCTAGACACATGTATTCAAAGATTAGTTGATGATGACAACCTTTGAGACCTCGTACTTGATGAGTTGCAGAGCTATAAGAGGGTTGATGGACCATTGTTTTCTTCACCTAATTGCAAATGTAGGAGAGACACCCTGTAGCCAGGTAAAAAAGAACATGTGTTTAATTTCATTATACCATTATTTCACTGATTAAGTTTATTGGAATCTTTAACAAATTATAAATGGCATTTTTTATCCTTGCAAATCTGTGGTGGGAAGATTATGGTGCCACAACACCTAATCTTCAAAAACTAACCATCTAAATATTATCGCAACCCTGTAGTGCTTCTGGTTGCGAGCAAAACTGGAGTGTTTTTTAGGCCATACACACAAAGAAGCGCAAAAGGTTGACTCGTAAGTGCTTGAATGACTTGGTTTATGTGAGGTACAACATTTGATTACACAAAAAGGTGCAAGGGCAAGCTTCACATGAAGCACTTGACTTGGATGAGATTGATCCATATTCGACAGATTGGGTTGCTACTCTTGATGTGGATGTGGATGTGGATCCTTTCTTGACTGATGATCACCTAGCTTAGTTCAAGATGGAGGAAGATGATTGGGATGTAGAAGTGGCACCATGTGAGGAGGAACATGAGCTTGGTCATCCATCAAAGGCTTATGTTGAGGCACCTATTGAGGATGTTGCAACTACTTCAACGCCACCCACCTAACGGCAACAATCCCTTTTGGGCTTTAGTCGTAGACGCAATTTATGATTTCTAATTCTAGTTTTCATTGATACTAAAACTTGAACTTAATATGTATTCAGAAGTTGTAGTTTCATGAAGTTTGACTTTGATATGTATTGAACTCAATTTTATTTAGATGTTGCACTTGTTTTTTGGTATATGATTCTATGTTGATTTGTGAAGTTCTAATTGCTATGTATTAACTCAAAACTTTGATTAATATATGATGGAAATCTCAAATTAGTATATGTTCTACAAATTTGGTGTGCATGTGTGTGTTTTTAAGAATATTTTAAGAAATTATATATTTTCAAATCTTCGATAAAAGTGCCAATTTTTTGCCAATTTTTTCGCCGAGAGTCCGAGTTTTTCAAAAAAATTGGGCTGGTCGAGTTATTGTTGAGTCTGAGTTTTTCAAATATGGTATGGATAAGCGACTTTCACAAAGTTTCATCCAAGATTTCTTTCATCCAACAAAATTACTTAAAGCAAATTTTAAACTATGTTTGAGAAATCAAAGAACCACACAAACACTCCAAAATCTTCACAAAATCACCAATTTGCAAATTTTAAACTTGTTAACAAAAGTTGTCAACTTTGCAAATTGTTGCCTCTAGACTCCACTAAGGACCTTAGGGAAGGTATTTGAATGTTTTCAATACCTCCCTACTTATTTTATCCTATTCTAACCCATCCTACCCTAAATTGTCCAAATTGACCAAGGTAAACCACAAGGTTTATAACTACACTTTGTGTCTCCTAGTCTCACAAGTAGGACTCTTATTACATTTTGGGATCCTTGATCCACCAAATCATCTAACCCTTTCCTTCATCCATTATCATATCTTGAATTGGTTCATTTGGAGGTGCTCCTGCACCAATCTACTTGAGGATGCATTCCACATGTCCACTTGGAATAACTTGATTGGATGAGAATGAGTGGATGCCACCTCAGCATGCTTGTCTTGCAATCCTTGTTTCAACTCCGCTTTTCCATCCTCTCTACTTTGGAAATCTTCACCTTGAGATGTTCTTGAAATGGTTCTTGTCTTGGTGTCTTGGCCTTCTTGTAGCGATCAAGTCCTTCATATTGTAATTTTCTTCATGTGGATCTTGGATTTCTGAAGGAAATCTAAGATTGTGACAATCTTCTCTTCGTAAAGCAATTCACTTTCTTTGTGCAACTCATTTTCTGGATTCCTTCTTGACATGGGAGTCTTGTTTTCGAGTTTGAACTTGTCTTTCACCTTCTCTTGTCCAAGCTTCCTTGTCATCTTGAAGTGTTGTCCTCCTTTAAACTTGATCTCTTTGAGCTAATCCTCCTCCATTCTTTTGACCATCATCTCATGTATCATATCCCTGAACGAGAAAAGAAAACGCTTTGGATAAAGAAACGAACAAAAATGAAATGCAAGTTAATTTTGAAGAACTTAAAATGATTTTCATAATAAACATCCTTCATTTAGAATTGGAATTGAATGATGGAATCAGATTTTGTCTCTCCAATTATAAACATCTAATTTGGAAACCCTTTTGGTGCAAATCTGGAAATGACATTTCATTTTTTATTTTCATTCCCTGAATCTGCACTCCCTCTTTGCATTTTCTGATAAATTCTTTCCCAAAGTCAGAGATTAAACTTGATTAAGGACTTCTTGGGTGGAAATTAACATGCTTTAGGGACAAATGCTCACGTGCTTGAGTGAAAATTTCATGTTAATAAGGACAAGTTCATCTTCTCATGTATTTTCAAGGGCGGAATTTCAATGTAGACAAGAATTTCTTGCATTTCTAATCTGAAATTTGCCTTGATTATGATCTCCTTTTGCTTCTAGTTCTGGAACTTTAGTTTGGATCTGCCCTAGATCTTGGGAATTTCACATTCTCACTTCTGATTTCCCAGACTCACAGCTCTTATGACAGGCATCAAATTAATTTTCTGAACCTTTCACCTAAAGGTTGCACCCTTCCCCAAGCAGACTTTCAATTTCAATTTCTGATTTTTTCACAAATTCACTGAACATAGACGCTGGCCACTCTTGATCTGATTCCTGGATCTTGCATCGTCTTTGAATCATTTGCCATTTATCGATTTTCTCAGCCCCCCATTGAGTTGCTTCTTTGCCTTGTGATTTATTACTATGTTTGGTGACAATTTATTGCAACTTTATCTCTGCTCTTCCACTCCACAATGAATCCATAGATTGGTTATTTAATAAAGAACAGAGATCAGTATATTATTAGCTAGTAAGGTTGACGTGAGCGGCCAAACTAATATCATCTATTTGCCACAAGATGTGTGTCACCAAATAATGTGTTTATCATATCATCAAATTCATAGACAACAACTAAACATAGTATTGGGTGACTAGCAACAAACAGTGTAATGGAAAAGTAGCAACAGGGATAGAGAAGGCAGCGTACAAACACGATTTGAATAAGATAACAAATAACAATTAATTGTGGAAAGGTGTGATTAAGGGAAAGACACATCCCTTCACCATCTAAGGATGCAAAATTCAACCTTGCAAGATATATAAAGGATACTCTTCACAAAGAAGAGAGAAAGGAAATGAATCACTTATATTGCTGGTAAACATTGTGCAACAGAAAATTATGTTGTAACGTATCTATGAGTTAAATATTCATTTACAGAATAATAGAATATTATATCTTAATACTATTAGGGAAAAGGAACCTTTATATATGTGTGTGTGTGTGTATCTATATATACTCGCAATACATAAGATGATGATATATACATAGACTATTCCTTAGTCACTCACAAATAGTGTTAAGAGGATAAATTGGTTTTGTCAGGGAGAGGCTGGGTAAAACCTCACAAGGTAGAGGAATCCTGAGATGGGGTAAGGACATCTATCATGGAAACGTTGAGGTATTAGTCCCAAGATGGGTATGAATATGTGTTCCAGAAATCTTGAGGGAGCCTACTTGTAGATTGGTGACCAAGTGCCCTAAGGACAAGTAAATCCCCATCCTTTTGAGGGTTGATGTTTAGGAGAGCAATAAGGAATTAGGGCTTAAGTATGTGTCGTGAATCAGTAATTGTTTCTTGATTTAATCTGATTTAGATGTATGGTGATGTATGTTAATCATTAAGAATTGGCAACCTTCTAGTAGGGAACATTACAAATTACCATTTCCAAGTGTAATCCAAACCCTAGTTGAGAGTTTTGGGGTAAATCAAGTAAAGTCCCAATACAGGAATTACAAATGCCATCAGAGCTTTGATCCTGCCATCCTACAATGTTATGATGAATCAATGAATCATCCTAGACAATAAGAAGGACGCTAACAATGCTTGTATTGTAGGTATGCTTTGTGTCTTAATTCATGCGCATGCTTCCTACTTTCAAGTGTATGTTCCATGTGTGGGTCTACTTTTGGTTGATCTAAAATAAGAGAATAACTAGAATGAACCCAGAGATATGAATGTATGGACAAACATTGGTCAATCCAAATCAGTTTTGATGCCATTACAAAGATGGCCTTGACCCTTGTCTCTAAAAGTTGACAGAAAACTTGCCTAAGAATAGCAAACCTTACAAATTCTCAATGCATTGGTTAATATTAGAATTGTGTAGCAGAGACAACCCACATTGAAAGACTTATATCAAAATTGGCATTGCTTGAGGACGGGCAATTTTGGGAAAGGACGAACAGTAATGTCCCATCTCTGAAACAAGATATAATAAAAAATAATAATAATAATAAAATTAAAATGAATAAATACATAAAAATAATAATAAACTATAATATAATATAATTTCAATTTTCTTAAGTCTCTGAGAGACAAATGGCAAAAGTGATAATCAAATAAATGATTGATAAGAATCATTAAATCTAAGACATTAGTAAATCGACCTAGTCAAAAAACATTTATTGACTTAGAGCAACTATTAGAATAATAAAAGTATGTGGCAACAATGCAATATACAATGGATGACAACGATTACCTTGTGAAGAGTTAAAGTATTATTGCCAGCAATGTTTATACGTTCAAACACTGGTAATAAGAGTCAAATGTTAGACTTTGAGGCAAGTTGATCTTTGGGGATGTGGACACAAGTAGAAGCTCAGAACCACCACAAATCAACGGAGAATACTACTTCCATTGTGCATGAATATCCTTGCGGAGAGCTTATCCTCAATCAATTACAAATTGCACAAAAACGTTCATTATCAAGGATCACAAATAATCCATAAGATATGGCAAACAAATAAGACTCTGGAGAAGACAATGGTATGGGCATCGATATTCTTATCAATGAATATCATTGGCAAATATAGTCTGCTGTTATTGGAGCAATATTTGTATCCTTGATATCTAACGATGGAAAAAGTAACAGTCGGCAAACATGTCGATGCCATCACCTTGTATATTGAAAGAGAATTATCACCTAAGAACGGGTTATGTTTGGCAACTTATGCATCCATAGATTAGTTACTTAATAAAGAACAGCGATCAATATATTATTAGCTAGTTTGACAAAAGCAGCCAAACTAATATCCTATATTTGCCACCAGATGTGTCTCGCTAAAGAATGTGTTTATTACTTTATTGATATCATCAAATTGATAGACAGCGACTAAACAAAGTATTGGGTGACTAGCAATAAACAGTGTCGTGGAAAAGTAGTGATGGGGTTAGAGAAGGCAGCGTTTAGACAAACACGATTTGAATAAGATAACAAATAACAATTAATTGTGGAAAGGTGCAATTAAGGGAAAGATACATCTCTTCACCATCAAATGATGCAACCATTCAACCTTGCAAGACATATAAAGGATATCAAATCCATTCCTCAAAACATCAGAGAAGAATAAGAGAATATAAAATATATTTGTTACTCTTCACAAAAAAGAGATAAGAAAGGAAATGACTCATTTATATTGCTGGCAAGCATTGTGTGACAGCAAGTTATGCTGTAACATTTCTATGAGTTAAATATTGATTTACAGAATATTATATCTGAATTCTATTAAAGATAAGGAACCCATACATGCATACATACATACATACATATATATATCTATATATTCGTAATATATAAGATAATAATATAAATATAGCATATTCCTTAATCACTCGCTAATACCGTTAAGAGGATAGATTGGTTTTGTCAAGGAGAGGCAGAGTAAAACCTCACAAGGTAGGGAAATCCCAAGATGGGGTAAGGACATGTATCACAGAAACCTTGAGGGAGAAATCCAGAGATGGGTATGAATATGTATTCCGGAAACCTTGAGGGAGCCTACTTGTAGATTGGTGTCCAAGCGCCCTAAGGACAAGTATATCCTCATCGTTCTTAGGGTTGATGTTTAAGACAGAAATAAGGAAGGGCTTAAGTATGTAGTATGAATCAGTAATTGTTTCTTAATTTACTCTAATTTAAATGCATAGTGATGTATGTTAATCATTGGGAATTGGCAGCCTCCTAGTAGGGAATGTTACAAATTGCCATTTCCAAGTGCAATCCAAACCCTGGTTGGGATTTTTAAGATAAATCAAGTAAAGTCCAAATACGCAACATTACATTCTCAATCTATTTGTATCACAATTTCACATATCTGGTTATGCATGGCTAAACAGAAAAAAGAGACAGGATTATATAGGCAAGTACAAGCAACTTCGATTAAAAGGAGGCCCCTTCTTTTTGCAAATATCTTTTGAGTGGACATTGACAGTTTGATGCTTTCTTATCTTTGCAATGAATGCCAATTTCAAATTTGAGCTTATGTTGTTCCTTATTTATCGCCAAGTCATAAAAGAAAATTGTTTAAAGATGTCCACCATATATTTGGGCTCTATTTTATTTGTAAATGCTCATTAGAGAATTGAGGACTGAGATTGCTGATGTAGTCACTGAGTGGACCCTTGTTGCTCATCTGAATAAACAAGTCTTAACCAAATTGGCACAAGAATGTCGCCAACATGAGCTTATGTCATGGCTGCTATAAACTGTTATCCGATTTCAAAAATTCCATAAGCTTATAAGATCACTTAATATTTTGATATCACATTGGTTAAATGTGTTTCTGTTGTTGTCTTATTTTTATTTATTGTTTTTGTTCACAGTTGAATCAAGTAGATTTAGTTTTTTTTTTTCTCTGTTCTAGAATAGCTAACGCATACTAGTTAAACTCTTCCCTTTTTCACAAACACAAGGGTCTAGGACTGCTGACTGTTGCCTGCAGATTTTGATAAACCATCAACCTCATTCCTTCACATTTCCTGTAGCACATGTAATTTTAGACTACTAAATATATATTGTCATCACGCTTGTTCCTCTCCAGTGGACTTTATACTTCCAACATGATTCCTCTTAAGTCACCACAATAAGCCCTTCAGGAATAGAAGAAACTCAGAAAGATGATTTTAGAATGATAGTAAGGAACTAAAATGATTATGATAATTATAAAGAAATAAATCTCAGAAAACAGATAAAATTAATGATACGGAAACATTCCAAAACTAAAGAAACGTTTAAGAACAAGAATAACATGATGTAGAACACAAACAGCTTAAGAGTAATCATTTTAAACTCGTATACCTCTTTAGAAGCAAAGAAAGTAGAAGAAAAAGTTGATTGAAGCAAGCAAAATGAAAAGTGTCCAGCAGACTAAAAATATGAGTTTCATAAAGATTTTGTGTAGGCAACTAGACAACAAATGGTAAGATCCTATGAGAAAATCTTCACAAATATTTGGTGATAAAATTATATAAAATAAAGTTTCTCAACTAATTTCAATTATATTCATGGGTGAAGCCACATATTGAAAAATGCATGAAGTGCACAAGGTAATAAGAACAATAACATACACATTATATTAGAAATATGCATGGTAACAAAATGAAATAGGATCAGAAAGTAAAATAGGAATGGTAAGACAAGTTGATGTATCCATTGTAATGTTTATACCAATCTCTAGAAGCATTTGTTTGAAACATAACAACAATTCTTATAAAAAGAGGAGAGCAAACTCCTTAAGTCAAAAATATTCCATTAAGAGTTAAGGATTTCTGACTTTCAAATGATGCTATGGCTTGTCCCTATTCAATTGGAATTTCTTGTATCTGATATTGTTTTATCCTGTTAGGTACAGAATTGTCAAATCTTCACCAGTTTATCACAAGAAGTTGATTTTCTCAGCTACTAGTGCCTATTTCACCAGGATAAAAATTCAAAATCCAGTGTCTATCATAAAAAAACCCTTCAAATCATTTCAAATTGAAAAGAAAATTGTCCCTTTGTGGAGCCTGATGGAGCCCTAGATTTTTTTTTAAATATAGTATCTCCAATTGAGAAATAAGGTTGGAGATTGATGAAGTATTGTCATTGATGGCAAATATGTGATGAATATAAGAACCCATCTGACAGTAAAACAAACATACAACATACAATAGTAATGCATAGGCATCATTAATGGAAGATCATATATGGCATAATGACACTGATTACCAGCAGTAATGGTACGAATACATGCAGATAAAGTCAGTCATTGGGAACAGCTTGGCGTCGATATAAAATAACTAAACACCATGCCCTGTATATACAAACTGATGGAGATCGATGGAAGTACTCAACATAAGCTTGAATATTGTCAAATAAAACAAATAGTGAACGATGGAGTTGAAAATGGAATAAAAATAAGTAATGGAATAAATCTGTGCAGCGATTGGTATGGAACAACTGAACAGTGTTTGGAGGCAATAGAAGAGCATCGTATTAACATATAAAGTATCTGACTCCTGTGTGCTTCACGATAGAGGTCAGACTTATTAATTAGAAGCAGCGATTCCATAATTTGAAAACATTGAGAAAAGAATATATTATGAATAGTATCAGCGTCACATGTGCCGACTGAGATTACAAATAAAATAGTCTCCACAACACGTAAAGAAGGGATCGAATTGTACACAGCGACAAATCCTATCCTCACTTTCATGAAGTAAATTATACATTGACAGTTTCTAAATGAAACAACGCTGAATACAGAGACTGTTGACTTAGGAAATACATCGATATGTTTGGAGGCCCGATAAGCAAAGACAGAGACGATAAATTTCAAGGCAAGTGTAGGTTTGCAGCAATGGAAACTGAGTCTACAGTAATTACAAATAACGTTCCATTTCCACGTCACCAAAGAAGCACAGTAATGCCGTCAGCATGTATAAATCGAAGTAGCATACACAGCAATAAAGAATAAGGGAGGCACGATAAAAAATTAATTCATAGCGATAATTCAAACCATAGCATAAGGGAGGCACGGTAATATGATTGAGACGGAAGATTAAGGATGAGATAAAGAATATGGTGGCCGACAGTATGAAGAAACCTATTTTCTAAATGATATTTTATTTAATATGAGAGAACTCTATGAAATCCGTTCGGTTCATTATTTTGACATTAATCAAATTATGAAATGGTGTCATTAAGGATTTATGAGAATATTATAAAAGGAAATTAATTAATAGTTATGAAGTCTATAAGATACATCCCTTGGTAAAGAGACATACCTTTTAGATGATATCAAAAGATATAAATGAAGATCTATTTACTTGCAAAGGAAGGAGAGATATCAGAATAAGCAATTAGAAGAAGAATATTTGTAAGGGAAGATGTAAATATTAAAGCCTGACTTTAATATAAATTTCAATATTATATTTTAATAATAAATAAAAGGTCCTTTTTTCAAGGCAAAGAGATTACAATTAAAATGTGGATTCGTCCTCTGTGATCAATAAATAAATTATCGAATTATTCCAACAGAGTTCTATTGTTGCATTGGATATTTTTCCTGCATTCTTTGTTCGACAATCAGGATAGTGTGAAATATATATGTGTTTCCTTATCTCTGTCTAATCGGACTTCCACCTGGAGAAGTTAAATTCCTTTTGGACTAACGGAGAATTGCATATAAGATTTGTCTTTTGCAGAGCTTAGGAGTAATTGATGATATTTTTATAAATATTGTCTCATAAAGTTGTACATAATAATCTTTGTTGTAGTTGACTCTATCACCCGGATAAACAAAGGCATTGGTCATTTAAAATCATTGGAATATAATTATTGGAGTTATTAATTGAAGTCACAAATCTATATACTTTTTCTTGCAAGTATCTAATCAATTATTGATAAACCTTACACAAACATTCAAATCATTTCAAGTAATCACATAACTTTATATTGAACGAGTTTGAGGATTTTTGCCAACCGGACAACTCACAAGCTTAAATTCGCTACAGAAAAGCCTTGAATAAGGTGATCAGGTTCGAGGTGAAGGTTTACCCGCCTAGGTGTAGCGAAGCCTAAAGTGCAGGGGAATTTGGATTATTCCCGTTCGTTGGCCAGAACTGATTTGGAATCCTATTGGAGAATTGGCAGGGTATTGGATTTCCAATCTGTGGTTTTGGGAACCAACAGAGCCATTGAGTTAGCATGTGGAGATATCACAGATGACACTTCACCACCAGGGGAACATGTCCTACACCAAGGCAGAAGTTCGCATGAAAAATCAGGACTGCTTTTCAATTCCAGCTCCAACTGCAAGATTGCAACAGTGCCCTGTGACCTGTGTCAGCTTACTCTCATGCTCAATTAAGCTCCTTGCCCTGCAACCCATGCCAGAAAATAATGACTGCACTTCTCCCTTTTCGTATTTTCCCAATTTCATTTTCTTCATATACGTTTATTACACCTGTATGGGAAAATACATGCAGCCCGCACATATTGTTTATAGCCCTCACATATATTTTTCACAAATTTTATCTTAAAATGCATGCCTTGATTCCGTTGAATTTTCACCCATTAGCTGAACATACATGCAATTGCATTATACAACTGAATTTATGGAATTGGTGTTAAAATATTGATGGTAACTAATATTCAATTATGTGATACACAAATTATAAACCAGTGACTTTATCTATATGTTATGGAGAGTGTTCATAGGCGTAGAGACATTTGTTTGGAAAGGACTTTTATTTATTATTCCATGCTCCAAAAAGACTCCACCACTGTATTCATGTCCTAAATGCCTAATATTCAAATGTTTACAGAAACATTTTAACATTTAATACTAGTAAATAATTTCATAATATGTTAAGTACTTCAATATTCTAAGTTTAAAAATTAGATTTATTTTCTTCAGAGTTAATCATTAATTTTATCATTGACAAAAAAAATTCGAACATTTTTCCTGCCGAACACGCACACAAACTTGAACCTGGTAAACATAAGCCACTACTACTTCCCATGCATGCTAAGTATCTTGGCTGCAGTTCCAATAGTTAAGATCCACTCTTAATGAAGATATACAAAATTTATGTATGTTGACAGTAACACATTAGCAGTGGATCTAGCAACCAAATGAAAAAGGGCAATCTAAACTCAGAAAGATGGTGCTCATGTTGAGTCTATAATGACTGCATTAACCACTTGAAAAACTACTTACCTGTCATAGGAAAAACAAATACAAAAACTTAAAAGTGTTCCAAATATCAATGCATGTATTTCTGAGTTTTATAGATATAAATATAATTCCAGCTACATAATCGTCCAGGTCAGCTAGTGACAAATGTACAACTACAAACCATAGTCTAGATGTGTTAACAAGATAATACAAGCACAGTTCAAAATCCAAACATACAAACAACAATGTGTCCACGACACATTAAATTGCTTCTGCAAATGATGACAAGTTTTAAAGACAAGGATAAAGAAATTCATATAATACCCTAAGGAACATGAAATCCATATAGACTGAATTGCCAGCAAGAAGAGGCTGTACAGGACCTGTGTGCTTCTTAACAAATTCCAAAACCTGCAAAAGCATATTAAGAAGTTAGCTAAACAAAAAAGAACACTAGATGTTAAACATTACAATTTCTGAAACAAGCATAAACAAAGAATACCAAAATAACTTATGGATGGATAAGTTATCTATACTGCCCCCGCCACAGATGCAGCTTTCCCAGTGAAGGATTCTTAGCGCTAGATTATTTTAGTGCTAATTAAAAGCTATATGGAGGAAATCAAATAAGAATGGTAGTCAATCCCTTGCACAATTCAGATCTCCTACCATGTACAACTGTTTTCAAGTTTTCATCTACAAATTACAAGCATCGATGGAGTACAAATATCAAACTTATACTACCAACCTTGGTAAAGGTTTCGTAAGTTTCAGGCAGTTCAATTTCACAATTGTTGAACAACGATTATGATCCAAAATTTTCAAATAATATTCTCATAATTTTTAGCATCAACGTTTCAGATCACACTTTGAAACGAATTTTTATGGATTGTGGAAATCTGATAACACTAATATTATCATAGTCAAGTGGTTGAAAGATCAATCAAGTTTACAGCGGAGTTAGATGGAAAACAGGTGAGGAAATGTCTGCAGTTGATGTTTTCAATTGCAATCAAAATAGTGCAACACGTTACGGTTAAACAACATATGAACTTGTCAACAGGTGCAGCTGCAGGTGAACTCATCTGTATACAACCTAAAAATTGAATTAAGTTTAGAATACCATATATCATTACACGACAAGCATAACTTCAGTGACAACACAGCGTTAAAAACTTTATTAAATCTATCTCTGAACTGAATTAGTTTAACCAACAATCAGAAAAAATCAAAGTAATGATACCATTCACACATGAACACATGATTTACATGGAAAAACCACGGTGAGAAAAGTACTCACTATATCCAAATGTCTGATTACAATGTTTTAGGCCAAAAGCCAAGGAACTCACTGTCCCTACCAATTTAGACACACTGCCAAGGATTACACTAATCCTCAAAGACCAGTAAATATAGATTTCAGTAGAAACTCATTAATTCAGCAAAGATAAAATTGAACTTCCTGATTCGCTGTAATGACCTTCCAGTCTGCTTCTTCAATAAGCACCTTAGTTCTGCCTTGTTTGCACAGATATATGTCATTACAGTGAATCGGGAAGTTCAATTTTAAATTTTTATCTTTGCTGTATATATATACGTACTCAAAAATTTCCCATCCCTCCTCCAAAATCTGCCATCATCGCATATCATACCCATGTACCCGTGCCCAATTGGGCAATCTACGAAAATTTCTTCCAATTGAGGCAAGTAATAGAAGAGGATGCTGCATGGTGTGGAAGTACTATTGAATTCTGATACATAACATAGAGATCTAAAGGTTAGATGGTGACAAGAGGGTTGGACCTTTTTATTCTGTCTGAGTTATGCTGTACATGATATAATGTTATAAACATTCATAAGAATGGTGATTCTCTAGACTCCTCTGGATAAATAGGCCAGTTTGGTACTATTATTTCAAAAAGTAGTCCTTTTAAAAGACAATACCTCAAGAAAAAACAAATATTCCGTTCAATTGAAGCAAGTCATAGAAGAATCTGATGCATGGTGTGGCAGTAATGACAAATTCTGATACTTACACTTCCAAAATAAAATATTTTTAAACCAGGGAATTCTTGAAAGAAAATCCTACAAGTACTTAAAGCCTGTATGAGCTTGCGTTCCCTATATTATACATTTTATTACTTTATTACATGATCCAGGAGTCTTTGCATTCATAATGTAATGATTTTCATGAGCTTAGACTTGATGTGATCATTAGATGATTTAAACACGGCCAAGCCAAGATTCTCTTTCTTAAAAACTGAGGCTTTATCTTATGAGTAGACCATATTACTGAACTTCAATTTTTTCAGACAAGTTTTCAATCCAACTTCCTGCCTTCATTAAATTTACATGTCATCAGAATTATACTCATAATTTTCAGGGTCCATTCATCTGGTTTGATACCCCAAGGATTTGTCCTGTTTATGCTGTCACTATACAACTTCATTAAGTATATGTGAATTACCTCCAAGAGAGACTAAAGGATTAACTTATAAGAATCAAACCTGTTGCTCAGCTTCCTTTTCTGTCACTTCGCTTTTTCGGACCTCTTCAACAAGTCCTGTGTGGGAGAAAGTGCAAGATAGCTTTATACAATGAATGGTAAAAAATGCTGAAAGCTACAGAAAAAGACAATTTGGGGCTTTGCCAATATTAACTGAAAATTAGAACAATTTGTTGAAAGACAAGCAACCATGCACTCACCACTTGCATTATGGTGCTCCTGACACCATTCACCCATATTTGCCAAATATTCCTCAGGTTGATATATTATTAGATCTGGGCCCTGCAAGCATTTCAAACACACCATACAATCTTATTGTTTGAGTTAAACTATATAAAGGTCATAAAAGGCTACATATTGGCCACGTCTTTATTCTTTCAAGTACTGTCTAAGTTAACTAGAAAAATAGATCTTGTAAAAGGTCAATCATAAGTACTTTGTAAAGGCTTCTTATTCCTATCCTTCTCTAAGAATATAGGCTAAAAAATTGAAAGGTAGGACTCAAATCTGTCTATTATGGCATGCTTTAGACTGGGTCTAATAAAAAATCCCTGAAATTATTATTATAATCAAAGTTCAAGGAAAGAGATGTCGAAGAGCAGACAGAGTTGAGTTCAATTATAAAAACACTGCAAACAATCAAATAGAACAAGTAAAAGTGCACAACCACATCAATAAAAACCAAATTAATAGAATGGATGATAGTTCTACCTCGACCATTTCAAAAAGTTTTCCATCAGTAATGATACAAGCAATCTCCAAAATCCTGTCCTTCTCAACATCCAAACCTGCATTCAAATGACATGTCATTCTAGTTCCATTAGTCAAAGTAGCTACACAAACATATTGATATACCTTTTTATTTAAGAAACATCTTGTTGAAATGATTACTTGCAAAACTAAACCATACTCAACCAATAAGAAGGAATGACATTTAAAAGAATTCATTTGAAATGTAAAGTACTTTAATATTTAATAATACAAGTGCACACTGCATACACTATGAAGGTCCTAAAATACTGGGTGCTATTTTATTGCTACCTTTTCAATGAGATCACATAATGTCAATAGAAGGTGAAAGGTCATAGTAGAAATTTACTCAAAAAGCCAAAAATAGGACTCGCACTTGGGACTCAGACTCGACACAAACTCAGCAGCCCAAAATAGGATTCAGACTCAGGACTTCGCATAGACTTGGCAAAAAAACTCGGCTACAACTATTGTCGGGATAATTAGTAGTTGTTAGTTGTCGAGGTGTCACCGATTGGCCGACATTTGCAGATGGTTGGCACTCGCAGCCAGTCGACACCCTTATTTATAGCATTGTACTTATCTTCAAGAGATGTGGTTATGTTGGAATAGTAATATTGTTGTGGCTGTTCTGGAGATACATTGTAATTTTGTGATCAATGAATATATATTTGTGAGTTCTCTATACATTGTGCATGTGTACAGTTACATTTTACTTGCATTCTGTTATGTTTTGAACACTACCCTATGGAGCAAACATTTGGCATCGTTGCCTGAATGAATCTGGGAGAATGAACTACCTGAGGGGAAGGTAGATGTATGATGTGGAGAGAACCCTATAATGGGCCAACCACCAAGCGAACAAGTCACCAATGACGAAGAATTCAAAGGAGAAAGAGCATTGACAGAGGCTTGTGCAAATATATTGAAGGCATCCATTGGGACTTATGTCCGAAGGGAGGCGGAATGCAAAGAAGTTCCCGAGAGTGTGGTCTGGTTTTTCCCCTATTACGAGGTTTTGTCTATGAAAAAAGGTGGGAAAAATGTTATAGTGCGTATGAGCATGATGCTACTCTTGAAAAACCAGGTCTAGTCTTGTTGAAACCTTAATAAAAATGTTAACCAATTAGCAGCTATGACAGTCATTTCATTAAGTTTTCTCAGTAAGTTAAGGTTGTGATCAACTTGTCAATGCATGTGCCTATATCTTCTAAAATTTAACTTGCATGTTAAATGTCCAAGATAGTGAAGTAAACCTAATCTTTAAGCATAGAAAAAGATTAAGACCATATTTCCAATCCAACATGTATTTTCTTGTCACTTCTTTCAGATAAGCCTACAATAATGCATCCAAATATGATCAAAGTTGAAACATGTATCCATGGACAATGATTCCTAACCATTTAACAAGACCACAAATAAATCTCAAAATAAGAAATTTGAAATTGGAGCCAAAGCCAACCTAGGTAAAAGGTAATAGGTATTTATGTCGCTTCCAGAAAATAACTTGATGCCTAAGGCCCTAAAGAACTAAACGGGCAATCATAAACTGACTAGTAGTGTAGCATACACAATTCTAGCGGTCAATATTATGAGGAATGTAATGCTTTAAAACAATTTTTTGCACAAATAAACACATCAAGGTCCACCACAGCAACACTAGACAGCGGAAAACAAATCATAGACTCTAAAACCAATGGCAAAAGTGGGATTGTTCTCCATTTTTTAATCCATCAGAAGCAAAATTATCATTATACTCTTATAATTTTTTTAACAAACGATCAATACAATTCACCAATGACAATGGAATCCCAAAGAATAAGATTTCACTTCCAACAATTTGGAGATTGAAATTGTCACTAACACCTCATTTTGAACCATATACAACATTTAATGGTTTAATCCAGGGTTTATAAATTTTAAGTAAAGGTGCTCACAAACACTTTAGCAATTAAATCAAATCTACACATAATTATTTAGCATGCAAGTATTTCCATAGAAAACATTCTAAGAGATTAATACATTAACTGAATTTACAAAAATTTCAACAACATTCAAAAATGTAAACAACATAGAAAAGAAAAAATGACAGTGTAAAGGAGGGGATTCACTACTTTGAAGATAACGGGGTCTCGAGGAGCATATAGCCCTGGGTTGCCTCAATAATCTACTAAAAATACTTAAAAGAAATGAGTAGAAATGTAAAAAATTAAACTGAATTTATACTAAATTTGATAAAGTGGATAAAACTGAAATTACTTAATAACACATATACAATAACATAAAAACATTTAAGCTACAACAATGGAAAGTGCAAAAGCTGCAGATTATGATACTAGACGGATTAGCCCTCGGCCTTGGACACCAGGGCACCACAAGGATGTCCGATCAGTTGCACTATCATCCACACAAAAACAAGAAGTAAGCTTCCAAATAGAAAGTCCCAATCCACCAAATTTATTTACCTACACACATGGAGACAGGAAAAATTTTGAGGGTTGTATAGGGGTTTGTCTTATTCAAACCCACATTTTGGTGTTTCCACCTCCATGAACAGCCAGACAAGATCATAATCGACAAAAGTCATAAAATAATACACATGTGATAGAAACAAACCCAGCTATGGACGAAAACCCCTATCATGATAAATAGACAATAGAGGAGATTATCAAATAGTAGACCACATAATAAAATAAATTGCAAGAGAGTGTTACCAACAGTTGTGGCTCCCCTCTTGTGACAATAGACAAGATAAGCGTGTAAGCAACAGGAGTATTGGCTGCTGCAAGTATCCAAGAGCTGAGATAAGTTTGCCAGAACTTCATTGTGTGAGAAGGAAAGAGAGTAGAGAGCAAGAAAAGATGAACGAGATTGAAAACATATGTGAAAATGAGGGTTTTGTTGCTTGGAATGGCAAGGAGGAGCTATTACAAGCGAGTTTGGCCACAATGACACTCATCAAGGTCAAACTGCATGGAATATTCTCATTTGGATCTTGGATATTCTCAGGACGTTAGCATGTCACACAATCATCTATACATCACACTTTTGTCTAGCCACATTCTTTTGAAAATCAAACCACAAGCTAAAAATGCTTCGTTTTTGCCACCTATGAAGTCAGAATCATGAAATGTTAATCATAGGTTTTGTCATAAACGCATCGGGTGTTATGTGTAAGTGTGAAATTGGCACAGGGTGCAATTTACAACACTATATTTTGCCACTTTAGTGAGCTGATTTGTTTAGACAAATCAGCTACACTAAAGTAGTTGAAAAGACAAGACATCAATTACTAAAAACACATTTAAAAAGCATTAATTACCTTAAAAAGGATACTGTAAAGGATGTTGAGGTTGACCAAGTGAATTCGAATAACGCCCTCAGTGTCCAAGCTTGGCAAAAAACTACATCATCTAGTGTGAGATTGAGGGTTTGCAAAATCCAAAAATGTGTCGGTTCCGAAAAAAGGGAAGAAACTACCGCGGCCAGATGAATGCTCAAGAAAATCTCATTGAGTTGAAAGAAAAATCTGATGAAGAGGCAAATACATGCCCCCTCATATTTTTGCATCCAGCAAGGAGGGCAAAAACAGAAAGGTAGGAGAGACTAAGTCAAGTTCACCAGGAAAAAAGGCTGAAATTTTGACTATATACTCCAAAAGTGGGCCCCTTAGGGATCATTTTCACTATATATGACAAGGATATTTGTTAGATTCCTAGAGAGCCTCAACAAAGATGGCTTGACACAAATTCTAGTTGCCACACATGGAGTACCTACAATTCTAATGAAGAGTGATGAGTCACTTGATGAGGTAAGAAAAAATTTCAAATTTCATCTTTATTTAGTAGTTCATTTTTAGTGTACAAGAAATCGCATTGCATAGTGTCCAGCCTTGGTGCTATCATTTAAGGGGCCCGTTGTCATCCCTTGGACGCACTAGCATCCACAGGCCACGACTAGCATCAAATAACTTAGAAAGAGAAAAATTAGCTTAATTGGTAGAATTTAGATGAAACTTTCTTAGAAGTAGATAATAGAGCTATGTTACCCAGGGACGCGTTTCCGGCCCTAAGCCCCGTGTTTCGGAAACCGTCCCTGTTTTGGGGACTTGGGGACGGCCGGAAAAGTTTCCAAGTCGTCCCCACCCAAGCAAGAAAATTGGAAACGCGTCCCTGAAACTTCAGAAACGGTCAACGCGTTTCCAACTAGCGTTGACCGTCCCGGGGACTGCGTAGCCGTTTCCCATCTGTCCCAGGGACTGCTTGAAGTTTCCGATTCAAAATAAAATTTAAATTAAAAAAACAGTAATAAATGGCGATTTTTTGCCCATTCGTGAGCCACACGCGTTGGAAGTCGTTAAAATAATAAAATATGTTATGTTTAACATATGTTGAAAGTTTATTTTTTTGGAAGTCATTACAAACTTAGCATCCAACTATGACTGAAAATTCAAATTTTTGTTTAACAAACCAGACCTGAAAATGATTGCAAATTAGACTTCTACTTGATATTCATATTGCAGACCTGGAAATGACTGCCACTGGGTTGAATACTCAGATTGTTTCCAGCTTTGATAATGCTCTGATAGCAGCAATAAGTGCCCAGAAATACACTGTTGTAGCTGATTACTGCCCAGACAAGATGGCTGCTACCTGTCTAGGAATGATTTGGCACAATAAATTCAATTCGTCTCCTATGTTCCTATTCTTAGACTTTAGTATTCTTAGATGATGATTAGATTTGATGCTATGTTTTATGCTGATTTGATGAAAGGAATTGATAATTTTAAATTATGTTGCTATGATGAATGTGACAATGTTATGTAATTCTAATATATATATATATATATATATAGCCGTCCCCTGCTCTGGCCAAAAACAAATGTCCCAGAAACCCATTTCCCCGTCCCCCCGTCCCGGAAACTTGGGGTAACATAGTAATAGAGTAGATATGGATACAATATTTTGCATGACAAAGAATTGTTCTTGGAGGACTTACCAGAGGTTTGAGAGCACACGGGAGTTGTCCTATCTCTGCTTTGGAGTCGCAGGGATCAAGTTATAACTGTTGGGCACACACTGCTCCAATATATCAGACTCTAGTGGTGTAATATCCCCATTCAATTGCTAAACAAATCACACAATGTTGATGTATTTAACCAAGGCATGTCATGGACATAAGAAATCTTAATGGGATTATCACTGTTTAAAGCAATCAATTCATTAGTTAGTTAGTTAATGGTATTGATATTGAAGAATAAGTCAGATTAAGAACATAATTGGTTAGTTGTTTGCAAAAGTCATGATTATGGAGATACAACTCCTCACATCATGCCCCTTCAATGGGTATATAAGGAAGATCATGGGTTCCCAAGGAAGCATCAAAGAGTTGCTTTATTCATATTTGTTTCAGACTAAAGGTGCAAGTGAGCCATAACAAGCCGAGGGAAGGTGGTGTTGATCCACTCACCTACAAGGCTGAGACGCATGAACAAAGAGCAATCAAAAAGAGACAGGGTCAAGTAAGGTAGCAGGAGTATTAAGGTAAAATCAGACACAACAATCAAACAGAGGCATAGCCTCTTCACACACAAAATGCGTGATCTTAAAGCCACAAATCAGAGATAGTGATTATATTTATCTGTCATATCTGTACTCCATTCCAATCAGAATTTATTCATCCAAATAAGAAATTGCAGAAATCAGATTTTGATAAGTTGTCCACCATAATAGGCCTGGCATCATTATTGATTGTATTCTGACTTTTCCTATCAATATAAATGCACAATAATCTATATTATTATTAATCATTGCAAGTTAGAGGAATTCCCTTAAATAAGTAAAGGTATCATTGCTAATATCTCAATTGGATAGACCAATTTTAAGGAAAGTTCTTAAGCAACTCAACAAGGGACATTCCACATGGGTCTATCACATGCCGGAAATTTGGTTCTATCGTGTCACGCTAAGGGCACTTATGGAGAGGTGGGACGCAAATACCTCGTCTTTACATCTCCTGACAAGGGAGATGGCTATCACTTTAGTAGACGTATATCGAATTTTGAAGCTCCCCATCCAAAGGGAGAGAGTTATTTACAAGGAGGGGGGTGCAGCCTAGGATGTGTGAATGGCACAACTCTTCTATATTGATCAAATCGTTCCTAAAGACATGACCAAGCAAATAAATCTGAGGTAGCTCTGTAATGTCCCTTTTTGGAGACATTAAAAATTAAATGCCAACTTCACAAAATATTAAAAATGACTCTATTGGAGCTTAATGCAAATTGATAAAAGTAATTTTAATTTTAAAAAGAGATTTGAAAAGGGACAAAAAAGAAAGAAGACGAAAGACGGGAGTTGGAAAACGAAGGGTCATAGGGATGCTCTTAAAAAGAACAAAGAGAAGCTCATTTGCATTATGCTTGGTTTATGATTTGATTATTGTTCTCTTGGAGAATTTGGAAGTTTCAGCAGGTTTGAGGACGAAAACCCTCGAGCTTGGAGGCAGTGGACGGAAACCCATTGTCAGTTGGAGATATCATGTAGGTGTCTCACTTAGTGTTTCAGATTCACATTTCTAGTATCCAATCTTGCTATAAGTTTTGTAACTACGATTGGACCTTTGTTATTTCTTACTGAAGATTTAATTGCAATATTCATTTCTGAAACTCTATTCCAGCTGGGTATTTTGTATTTTTGCTGGATAAATTGAAATCAACTACATGCAAAAATATTTATTTGAATTTCTATGTTAAAATCTGGGGATAATATCCTACGGGGATATTACAGTGGTATCAGAGTTGGTTTTCTTGCCAGCCTGTAAGGTTTTTATGAGAAGTGCAGTATGATTGCTTGATTGGGTTTTGGAAGACTACATTGGAATCTAAGATTATACTCTGAATTTGGGTTAACATTATACTTGTTGTATTAGTGGTGCCTAATGATAAAATGCAGTCCTTAAGAAGAGATCATCGCAGTTTGCTTATTTCTCGGTATTTGATATTTGTCTGAGTTTGTTTAGAGAATAATTGCAGGTCCCTCTACTCATAATTTTTTTGGGAAGAATTATTTTATCGAGAGCTTTTAACTTCCACAATGTATTGAAATGAGTATTAGAGCAAATATAATATTATTGCACAGGAAGGAAAGGAAATATTTTTAATTTGGAACTTTGAGGAGCAAATATTTCCCACCACTCATCAATTACTGTCGTGAATGGAGAAAATGTTGGGCAAATAAAAATCGCAAGGTTCAAGATGAAGGTTTAAATAGTTTTTTGTGGGCCTGAACTAGTGTGAGAAGGTTTGAAGCTTTGAATAAATATTTATCGACGATATAAGTAATAAAAGTACTTCTATTTCTTATGATAATATCATCGAACTGAGCGATTTTGTACCCGTGCGGCTATTCATAAATTGAAGCTTATATTGTTTGCAAATAAATCAAAGGTTTATATTAATACAATTCCAAAATCATCGCGAGCTCCACACCTTTTAATTGGCGCTGAGTTTCTAAAGTGGTAAGGCCTTAATGTTATGGAAATATATTTGAAGTCGTGAATGCTTCTGAGGACTCATTATTGCTGATAAGAATAAAGTATGCAGATAAATATTCGAGGAAATATTATAGTGGCTATTCAAACAGGTGGGTTACCATCCAAGTTGGGAATTTACTGGAGTAACAGTTCTTGGAGTATTGAAGATTATAACATTTGTCGCGTGAGCTATTTCCTTGGCTCGTGACTCAATTACTCTCTGTTCGGATGTGGCAAATTCGCGTTTATTTTAAGATTTGTGGAATGTTAAACAATGAATCAACATTGAGCAGCGTTCTTCATTGGTTTCACAAGGCTTGAGCTTTAATTGGAAGCCTAGGCGTTTGCATTAGTGTGAGTCTTCATTGTCCCCTGGCGCTAGGCAAGAACAACTTGGGCTGGACAGGAAGTCACAATGAAACGGCATTGGTAAACAAGATAAATTTAAGAGCAAATGTCTTTGGATTGTCATGTGTCCATTCCCTGAACTGGCGGTTTGCAGAGAGTTCAACATCGATAGTTGTGCATGCTTATCGTGCAAACTAGAGAATTTTCGCCCCTTGAGACTCCTTTTCAACAAAGTCTATGAGTTGTAGATGCAACTCCCCCAGAATTTGAGTGGAAAGTTTAAAAGATTAAACTGGGACTACAATGACGTTATTTGTCAATGTTCTTAAAAGAAATTGGGGTTGAATACTTCAAGATTTTTTTCTCTGAGAGAATACTTCCTTGTGGTCTGAGTGTTTTAATCATTGGTCTTTTGTAATGTTCCTCGCGTCTTCATTAGAGGGAGAACCCGTAGGTGTAGGTCTAGGAAATGTTTGAAGGTGTACGTCCAAGAAATGACCATAGGTGTAGGTATAGGGAAATGACCATAGGTGTAGGTCCATGAAATGACCGTAGGTGTAGGTACAGGGAATGACAGTAGGTGTAGGTCCAGGAAATGACTGTAGGTGTAGGTACAGGGAATGACCGTAAGTGTAGGTCCAAGAAATGACCGTAGGTGTAGATGTAGATGACATACGAAAATGATGGTTGGTGTGAAGGAGAATAGTTGTACGGTGGTGGAAACTGGCTAGCCGCACGGAAGGAGATACTGGACTTGGAGCGTGTTGTCGTTAGTGATGCCGAACCCAGTGCAGATGGGGTTTATAATATAAACAAGATATTCACCCATCGCACAGATAAATGCCAATACAGATAATTGCAATCAAATTAAGAAATGTATATTCACAGACAAAGATGGCACTCCAGATGTGCCAAATTCAAAGCAAGTAATACAGAGACAGAATAGGGTGAGGGTTGAGTCCCACCGAAACCGGAGTAGC
This sequence comes from Chamaecyparis obtusa, assembly GCA_027943335.1. Lineage (NCBI taxonomy): Eukaryota > Viridiplantae > Streptophyta > Pinopsida > Cupressales > Cupressaceae > Chamaecyparis > Chamaecyparis obtusa. The sequence continues at coordinate 109,089 of BSBK01004015.1, read as the reverse complement.
CAAGTAGGGAAGATCTTCCACTTTTGAAATGGCGAACAATACCGAACTCCAACAGGAATTCACAATACAAAGAAAATAATCCAAATCATATCTCAACAACTACCTACATGTTGGTCATACATACCTCTTCGAAGAAACTCCTGAGGATTTACAAAAGAACGCCGACACGGCAAACACCTACGGACAACAATAATAAAAATGGGCCCCTTTATTAATTAATTAAAGGTCCATTAATAATATTACTTAAATTATATGACCATTAATTAATTAAAATACTTTATTAAAATTGGGGGCATTGTCGGCCATGTGTTGCACCACTGTAATGTCTCGAAGCGGATTTCAGCCCGAAGGCGATCTCTGTCCGAAGGGAATCTCGACCCAAAGAGGATCTCTGTTGAAAAGCGATCTCGGCATTGTCGGCATTGTGTTGCACCACTGTAATGTACCGAAGGCAATCTCGGTCCGAAGGCGACCTCGACTCGAAGGGACTCTCGCCCGAAGGGACTCTCGGCCCGAAAACAATCTCGGCCCAAAGGCAATCTCAGCCCAAAGGGGATCTCGGCCCAAAGGCGATCTCAGCCCGAAGGGGATCTCGGCCTGAAGGCAATCTTGACCCGATGGGGATCTCGGCCCAAAGGCGATCTTGACCCGAAGGGGATCTCGGCTCGAAGGGGATCTGCAGGCCCTCTCTATATGCCCTGTGTAGTACCGTAGGCCCTCTCGGCTTGAAGGGGATTCGTAGGCCCTCTTTGTATGCCCTGTGTAGTACTATAGGCCCTATGTTGTACCGTAGGCCCTCTCTGTGATGTATCGTAGGCCCTTTCTGTGATGTACCATAAGCCTTGTGTTATACTGTAGGCCTACTCTATGATGTACATAGCCCTTGTGTTGTACCACTGTGAATCTCCCTTTGTCCTTGCTTCTGTCAAGTGGTTGAGCATCTCCTCCATCACTTTGCCCGCGAAAGAATTTTTGGAGTTCTCGACAACAAATGTGCCTTCCAATCTACCAAGATCCATTTCTTTTGTTGTTCGTTCAAGTCCTTCTGCTCAAGGAAATATCTCAAACAGTTGTGGTATGTCTGCACAACAGGTTTTGCTCCAACAAGGTACTGCCTAAACTTGGCCAGCACATGCATGACTCACGTGAGTCTTCGATTATCAAACACAAATTGGTGATGGTCTTGCATCAACACGGCACCAATGCTTTCACCGAATGCATCGCTCTTCAGCACTATCACTGTATTAATCAACACTGCCACTGTACCCAGCGCTCCCACAATGCCAGTTGGCACTACCACCATGCCAGTCAGCACTGCCACTGTACCAGTTGGCACTGCCATCGTACCAGTGAAGACTAACTCTCCATCAAACTTCCGCTGCTCCACTCTGATATAAACGTTTCCATGCCTGGAATCATCAGCATCCCACGAAAGCCAATCATAAAACACATCAAAGGTCTGATCCAAGATCTTCATGCGGTCATGCCCATAAAAAGGATCATTGGTAATGTCCATTTCTCCATGCAGTTGATTGATCAATGTTGCGTTCAAGACAAGCTCCATGCAAGCGTCTTCTTCAACCTTGCTTTTGTCATGTAGTCTTAGGTTTCCTCCACTTGTAGGGGTAACAACAAATTCTTGCATATCCACATGTGGCTCTTCATCTTCTTCATGTAGTGCATCACTCTTATTGTCGTTACCAACTTCCTCATACTTGTGCAAATGCAACTTTAATTTTTCTTCACAATGCTTATGCTTGAATAAATTATTAACCAATCTACATGCCGCAATTGAAGGGATACATTCTAAATTACAAACATCCAATAGCATAGATATGATAGGTTAGAGTATTATATCCATCTCCTCAATACATGAAATCATAAAATTCTCCATGGCAAAGAAAATCTTATTATCATGGTGCTCCTTTATCGTGACCAAGAAATGATGAAACATATTGTGGATCCAATCTTGCAATCCTAGATCCAAGAGGAGATTACTTACTTCGATATTTGCGCAAATCTCCATTATGGTAAATCTCCTCGCAAGTGGATCACTACTGATGTCATCCAAGCTCTGAAAGCTGTCAATAATCAAGTGTAATATCTTTGTCAAGGTGTCATCATCATACGATGCTCGAGGAGTCGAGATTCTCAAAATCTCACTTAGACATTCTGCAGTGGCTAGCTTGATTTCTTTGTCATGGTGTCTCAACAAACTGGATTGACTTAAGGAGACCTTAATTGGAGCAAGGATCTTCTGTATGAATCTTGAAGGTGATTGGTCCACCCTACACAAGCATACTTCTAATATATCTAGAGGAAGGTCAATACCATCATTGAGTTCCCTTCCTATCTTTTGTAGTGCCTTCAACCACCATTGTACATTGTTGTTGGGCGCCATAGTGTGATCCAAATCCCAAAATCTCTCAATCATCCCAACAGGCTGGCAAGATCACCAGCTCTGATACCACTGTAATGTTCCTCACGTCTTCACTAGAGGAAGAACTCGTAGGTGTAGGTCCATGAAATGTCCGTAGGTGTAGGTCCAGGAAATGACCATAGGTGTAGGTACAGGAAATGACTATAGGTGTAGGTAAAGGAAAATGACCGTAGGTATAGGTCCAAGAAATGACCGTAGGTGTAGGTACAGGGAATCACCGTAGGTGTAGGTACACCGTACAGGAAATGGCCGTAGGTGTAGGTACAAGGAATGATCGTAGGTGTAGGTACAGGGAATGAGCGTAGGTGTACGTATAGTGAAATGATCGTAGGTGTAGGTACAAGAAATGACCATAGGTGTAGGTACAGGGAATGACCGTAGCTGTAGATGTAGATGGCGTACGGAAGTGATGGTTGGTGTGAAGAAGAATAGTTGTACGGTGGTGGAAACTGGCTACTCGCACGGATGGAGGTACTGGACTTGGAGTGTGTTGTCGTTAGTGATGTCGAACCCAGTGCAAATGGGGTTAATAATATAAACAAGATATTCGCCAATCGCACAGATAAATGCCAATACAGATAATTGCAATCAAATTAAAAAATGTATATTCGTAGACAAAGGTGGTGCTCCAGATGTGCCAGATCCGAAGCAAGTATTACAGAGACGGAATAGGGTGAGGGTTGAGTCCCACCGAAACCGGAGTAGCCAAGTAGGGAAGATCTTCCACTTTCGAAATGGCGAACAATACTAAACTACAACAGGAATTCGCAATACAAAGAAAACAATCCAAATAGCATCTCAACAAATACCTACATGCCGGTCATAAATACCCCTTCGGAGAAACTCCCGAGGGTTTACAAAAGAACGCCGACACAGCAAACACCTACGGACAACAATAATAAAAATGGGCCCCTTTATTAATTAATTAAAGGTTCATTTATAATAATTTTTAAATTCTAGGACCATTAATTAATTAAAATACTTTATTAAAATTGGGGACATTACATCTTTATTTAAAGGAGTGTTGGCATAAAAGCAAAGAAGAAACACTTTTGAATTTCAATCTTTTGATTATACAAGTGCATAGTGCATTCGTGGCCAGCTGCTGGGGGAAGGAATTTTACATTGTTATAGTGAGCACTTTCTTGAGGATTTGGAACGAGGAAACAATCACATTAATTAGGATTGAGATTAGACGTCTTTGCTCATAAACAGAATACACGAGGTTTCCAGTGATAAGAAGACGGAAATCAAGGAACTACTTGGGTGTCCATCCTTTGGTTACGAGTTGCAGGAAAATAGAGATGTCCATTAGCAAGTTTCTGGGTAATTTGTGGATGAAGAGGAATTCTTGAAACTAAAATCAAGATTGTGGGGGATTAATATTTGTCAGGCTCATACCTGGTTGTGAATATCAGTATCTGTTTGCAGATTTCCTAGAGATTACGGTTCCCCAATCGCAGGTAACTGTTGAGAATTTGTTTAACGCATTCTATGGACAGCGAAAGATTGGAGCCGCCAATAGGAAAGACTTTGAACAGTCAAACTTAGAGGTTGTTGTGTTGCTACAGAAGAAAGAGGAAGGACTTTGAGCCACGTTGGAAAGCTTTCAAACAGTCTCCAAGTGAAAGGGATTGACTATCGCAGACAAACAAGATTTCCAGAATTCCCTGAAATCGAGCAATAACAGAGGAAGAGAATCAGTGTTGATTGCTACAACTGAAATCCCGGGCTCACAGTCAACCATGTTTTTAACTTCTCTATTTGAGTGTTAGTTGATTGCATTGCATTGTAACTGATTTCGGGATGTTGGAGGACTAATAAATGGAAGTTTGTTTATGAACCAAACTTGAAATCTGCGTTCTTAACTGTGTGGTGTTCATGCTATTACAATCTCATATTATTTTATAGAACTATATTGTTCATTTTCTGAGACAACTTGAGACCTGCAGTCTTATCTCTGGAAGAAAATTATAATAGTGGTATCATTTGAAACAAAGATAAACAATTTTGAGACACCTAAAACAGAAAACTAGGTCACTATAGTCTGCCATTCAGTAGAAATATGAACAACATTGCTTGGCTACAAATTGCTTCTATTTACGCTGCTCAATTGTGAGATGAATGTTTAACTCTGCATTTCTGATCAATATTAGCAAGTTTGAAAACAAAATCTTTAAAACCATATGCCAATTGTTTGACAATGTTCTTAAAAGGGAAATAAGGTTAAAAAACTTCAGTGACAGATAGGTGAAGGCCATTACAGTGGAATTCAGTTTGGGGCAATGGAAAAACTGAAAAGCAATGATTTTTCAAAAGAATTTAATAACACACTCAATTGTAATCAGCTAAGTGACCTGCAGAAAGAAAAAAGAAATAGGGAATGCGCTCTATATAATCGGATTACAATTGGAATCTGTGAAATCTCTGGATGGTCTTCTTTCTAAGTTGGAAGAATTGGATTTGTATTTATCTAGAGTAGACCAGTCAGATTGGAGGCTTTTGAATTGGGCTTTGCAGCCCTCAATGGTTGCCTTAGTCCAGCACAAGTTATTGGAACATCTATGTGAAGATGTGAGACTAACAATTGTTTTTTGTCTCAATGAAATCATAAGAATAAAAGCTCCTATTGCACCCTACAATGATGCCATATTGAAGAAGGTTCTACAACTGATTGTGGACAGCCTACATGGATTACATGATGTCAAAACCCCCACCTTTGGTAAGAGGGCTAAGATTCTAGAAATCATGGCAAGAGCTAGGCCATTCATCATTATGTTGGATCTCAGATGTGATAAATTGATTCTTCAAATGTTTCAAAGTTTCTCAAATGAAATCAATAATAATCATCCAGACAATGTGAGGGTTTGTATGCAAACTACTGTCCTTAATCTTAGATGAGAATGATGACATCTGTAAGCAGTTGCAATCAGATTTGGTGGCAATTTGGAGAGGGGAGCATAAAATCTCACCTATGGCTCTCAAAGGGATTGATTGAGCATAAGATTGAAAGGTTCAAGGAGCACATGACTGAAAATGAGCTAATATCAGTGGGCTTACAGGTTGCAGGATCTCCAAAAATGAGCAAGAACCAAATGAGATGAGAGCAGATTTGTTTTGCATGCCAGCAAACTTGGACACCTGATCACAATTTGGCGACAATAAAAAAGAAGGGCCAGCCAAAGAAGTTCAGACCAGGTTGAAGAAGATAAGAATCCAACAGTTTGGCTCCAACAAAATAACACAAAAGCTTGCAAGGAGATGGAATCAGTTGCGGCTAATGGTAAGGGATATACAGGCCTCTTATTTGGTGACTTGGAAGTTGTTATTGACAAACATTTTGATGAGGATGTTTTATTTCAAAATGTCCCCAAAGAAGAAAATGAATCATCCCATGATGAGGGATCATTTGAAAATGATGATATAATAGCAGATGTGGTCATGCATTCAGAGATGGAGGAACATTCATTTAATAAATTTGAAAATAGTGCAACAGATAACGAAATTTCTTCCAACCAAAGGGCTGTCCAAACTTGTATGCATGAGCTAGACCAAAATGATGACACTAAAAATGCTGATTTGAAGGACCAATCAGAAATTTTATTTCTAGATGAGGATTCTGGGGCATATAATTTGAAAGATAAGCTAAAAGTCACAGAGGATATGGTTGTTGCAGCCTTAGTGCATTTTGATGATACCCATAAAAACATTGAGAATCTTACTTCGGAAACCCAAATTGAGGAAAGCAAAAAGGGAATAGCGAGTGGAGTTAATAGTACACACCTTCACGCAATTAGAAAGGCATTGGAAAAGATGAAATCAGATTATTTGAAATTGCTCAAAGATAGGGATATTGCAATCAAGTTTGCAGAAGATAAAGAGGAGGTAGATGAGCTTTGTCTTCAACTGAGCATGACACATTACTCATTATACAAGGCTTAGAATCAAATTTCTATGGCAGCCACTCACAAAGAAGATGGACTTAATTCTAAAACCAAGGAGATCATACAAATTGTTGAAGGAATCAATACCCTTTGTGAAAATGAAAATAAGCCAAGTGATACTAGTTCTGAGATTTCATTTGATGATGATCAATTCTTTGATGGAGAAGTTGATTTGGTTGATGACTTGTGTACTGAACCAAACCCTCAAAAGTTAATTGTCATGAATTAGGAAAGCATCTACAGTTTATTTTCAGATTTGTCACCAATTTCTTATGACACAGCCATTGTTATTTTATGGTTTGGTGATTTTATCTTCATAAATACTTCAATTTATAGCGGCTGCCCTGCTTGGTCTTCCATTGCACTTTCAGATTTGGTATGGTCTTCAATGGTTATTGAGTTGCATGGAGATTTGTGGAGACATTTTTACTTGAGGTATATTCTATATGAAATGATTATCTTTCCAGTACAGAAGCACAGTGACAACATCATTATCATTCTTATTGCTGACCTGGGTTATAGCAGCATCACTCGGTGGTCTAATGAGTTGATCTTCGTGCATATTGGAGTTGTTTTTGGCATCTTTTCGATGTATCTCTTATTCAAGTGGATGTTATAGGAAGATGGTATAATGATAGACATCTATTTCTACTTCCATGGTCGGATGGATAGATTGGTTTGGGATCCAAGTGTGGACACGTTAAGTGCTCTATTTTTCATGGATCGTGATGGGTTGCTTCACAGCTTAAGGCAAAATGTTGTTATTCTCAGAGTGGTGCAGCAGATTGGTGAAGCAGCATTTTTCAGATTGTCTTGGGATCTAAGGATTTTATTGATGAATGAGTTGCAATCGAACATTTTTCTTCATAGTGTGGCGTGTTTTGATTTCAGATATTCCAGAATGTGCTATAGAGCAGCTTGCAGATTAATATGGGATCCTAGTATTGGTATGCAGATTCATGATTGCTTGAGAACAAGCAATCTCTAAAAAGGGAGGATTGTAATGTCCCTTTTTGTGGACATCAGAAAATTAAATGTCAACTTCACAAAATATTAAAAATGACCCTATTGGAGTTTAATGCAATTTAATAAACGTCATTTTAATTTTAAAAAGAGGTTTGAAAAGGGACAAAAGGGAAAGAAGATGAAAGACAGGAGTTGGAAAACGAAGGGTCACACAGGGATGCTCTTAAAAAGAACAAAGAGAAGCTCATTTGCATTATGCTTGGTTTATGATTTGATTATTGTTCTCTTGGAGAATTTGGAAGCTTCAGCTTTCAGCAAGTTTGAGGACGAAAACCCTCAAGCTTGGAGGCAATGGATGGAAACCCATTGTCGGTTGGAGATATCATGCAGGTGTCTCACTTAGTGTTTCGGATTCACATTTCTGGTATCCAATCTTGCTGTAAGTTTTGTAATTATGATTGGACCTTTGTTATTTCTTACTAAAGATTTAATTGCAATATTCATTTCTAAAACTCTATTTCAGCTAGGTATTTTGTATTTTTGTTAGATAAATTGAAATCAACTGCATGCAAAAATATTTGTTTGAATTTATGTGTTAAAATTTGGGGATAATATCCTACAAGGATATTACAGGCTCAACCAAGGGCAAGTTGTGTGCCCTTGGTTCAAAGGATTATGATAGTTACACTGGCACTTTGCGTTGTTACAAACTGCCAAGGCTCCCATTTGCATAGAGGCCTCTTCCATTGCATTAGATAAATAGAGCAACAGTAGATTATATTCACCTAGGTTTGAAGCATGTTGGCCCACTTATACCACGACCTCAAGCAATACATACACCACAAGTATCACAATTTGATAGCCTGCACGCTTCTACAAATGTGGGCCTTCAAGCACATCACATGCGCCAGACTGCTCGGATATCTCCTGAAGGTCACAAAGGATGTGCCACGAGCTCACCCATACCCAATAGTGTGTCATTTGAGGTTTAGAGATCCAATTTTTTGGTGACAAATAGTGGATAGGTTGACGGCTAGTACTAGGAGATGGCCACATGGAGCACTAACAGACTACAACTCCCCAACATGCAGTGCAACAAACTCTTGGTAGATTGTCACAATCACATTATAGTACCATATTATTGGCATTGTGTCACATGCTAGTTTGATCAAGTACAAAAGATGCCACCAATGGCATTGATGTATATATGCTTGCATCAAAGAGTTGCAAGGGCAGGGGATCAAGCTTGTCTTACAATCAGTGAGATCGCACATAGAAAATTTGGCAACGGTTATGATGATGTGGAGCCAACTTTAGATCCTAACTAGGTAGGGGTCACGACAGGTCTTGCACACTAATGGGAGATAATAGACCCTACTCCAATTTTCCCAAACAATGCCCCTAGAGGGGATCCTAGTGCGCAAGAGTCAGAGGCAGAGGAGAGTGGATAGTAGGAGGAGACTGCATATTAGACAATTGCAAAGGTTGAACTATGACTAAGGAGACGGTCGAGAGTATCTTCGCCAATGAGAGATCCCGTGATCACAGTAGTGCTACCACCGAGAGCCCGGACTAGGGTCCCTCTAGTAGTTATAGCAACAAGGACAAATTGAGCTTCCAATAGTGGAGCTACACCACATGATTCTAACCAGAAAACTAGAGATCCAGACAAGATTTATGTTTGTGATATGATGTAGATGTGTTTCAAGTTATGAGTGTATACGTGTTTATGATTTTATGATGTAGTACTACTATATGCCCTCATCTCTATGTTTGTAGTGTTTACACAAGATTGGCTTGACTTCTTCGATTGAGTCATCATAGAGATGGTCACTCTTGTCTAGATATGAGGCCCTATCTTAGATACTTATAGGCCACAGCAAACAATTGGGTGGCACATCCAATTGTTCAAGCCCATTGCACATCTCAAGACAGCATATTAGGAGGCCCAAGTGGAGCTGGTGCAAAATGCAATAGAGCTGAGCACGATGAAAAGCCAATAAGATCAAAGATCCGCAAAGCTTCATATTGTCCTCTCTAAGTGAGACTGGGTTGTGACAAAAGCAGGGGGTGTTGAGAGGGCACATGACACTCTTCAAGGTCAAATGGATGAGGTAATGGCCAAAATGAGGTTAGATGCAACAATGTGCCCATTGAATTGCAGCATTCTCAAGTGCAGAAGCTCAAGCACGACTTGGCAATAGCAAGGTGGAGAGACGACACCCAAAGGGACCAAATAGCCACCCTAGAGGAGCAAATCGCCAAGCTGAGAGGACTTCAAACACAGTGTGTATCAGTATCTCAATCATGCTCTCATGCTTTAGTTTGCCTTAAAAAATTCTTTACCCTAGACCCAAGAGCAAATTTCATCCCTCTTGACCATCATGTGGCCCCTGCCATCCATACCATAGCCAATCGAGTAGAGGATTATTTAAGGCACCCTAATATGCCCCTTATCCTAGCTCTCCTATGGTTGAGCTCCAATAAATTAAATATATATCTTATAATTAAATTAATGTTCATAACCCTAGTTGAAATTATCTATTTTAAAGTCTCTAATAAGGAAGATCAATTTTGTGGATTATGTTTCAATGATTTCCTAACATGTTGCAAGATCTCAACTAGGTACATGACTCTATTCCACTGCTTGTTAAACTTGGAATTTGTGATTTAGGGCACTAGGGCATTTACAAAAGGGTACATTACACTAGAAACTAGTTCAGATATTGCAACAATAGTTACTGTGGAATTTTGTGCAATTTCTCCTACCTAGTATATCTCAGAAATCATGTCATTTGAGAAGCCTTCATTATAAATAGAAAATGGATCTTCTGCACTATAGATGTAGAACCAAATATCACACTAAAAAAAAAAGACATTCCAAAAATGGAAGCAACACATGAGTGTGAAGCTCAAGGAGAGGATAATTTTCTAATGCAAAGTGCTAGCAATTGGCCTATTGGCATATAAACTATAAAATGCTATATGCTTCATTACATATGAGAGTAATAGATAAATTGTGGCAGCCAAACCCATCAAGTGGATTCCATTACATGGCAAAAATCCCACATTGAACAAGATGAGGTAGTTATTTTTATTATATATTCAAACCAGCTCTGGAATGAAGTTGCTTTAAATAGAAGTCAATCTCTCATCTCCCATGTACACAATATGCTATTTGTCATCTGCTTTAGACTTTAAACACATTAATGGCTTATTTGCACTCCACAATTTGTCTAACCTTTCATTGTGCTCACCACAATCTTTTATCACTTTCTTCCTATATTAATCCCACATTCAGAAAAGCATAAACACTCGTGGTCTTTATAATTGATGATGAATCCTACATTATGCATATTAGAGATAAGAAACCACCTTGCCTTTGCACACATTGCTAAAGAGCTACTTGCTTCCCTAATTTGCTTACTACTTTCCTCCCCTTTGCCAAGGTTCTCCCTATGAAAGTGCATGACTCCTATCTCTCATGTCCTTGAACCTTCTCATCAAAGGTCCAAACTAACAAATAAAAAACATTTTTCCTCTTAGAGCATTATAAAATCAGAAAAAACGAGCCTTTGAATTTCTAAAGATAATTTTCTAAAAAATACCAAAAAGGCCACCGAAGTCCCTAAGTCCCTAAACCACAATAGACAACAAAAATTGTGTGCACAAGACCAATTTTCCCAAAATGCAAAAATGTCAAAAAGTCTCCACATCTCTAAAAACTAGAGTTCCCTGACTCGAGCTCATCTGAACCCTTGGTGAGACTCACTAGAAACCAAGACTCGCAAACTCGGCCCAAGACTTGACAAGGCTCGATGCATGGACTCTGCTAGCGCAAAACAACATAAAATCACTTTAAAAACATAAAAGTGATTGTTTAAGTTGTTTTTTTAATCTAAATTGCCTCTACAACAGTAAAAGTGAGTTCATTTCATTGTATTAGCAATATAGGAAGAGAAGAGTGAGTTGTGAGGAAAAATAAGATTATAAGAGTGCATTGAAGGGCAACCAACAAGGAGGAAGACCAAATATTCACAAACAAATCGCATTGGGGCAGCTTTACACTTGCATTTGGTGCATCAAGGGATCCATACCAATGATTGTAAAGAGGTTGCATTTCATTTCAAGTTTGTTCCAAGAGTAGATTGAATTTTTTTGGTGGTTTCTTTTTTTTGTATTTTCTAAGCATAAGCTTCATTCTATTTTTTTAACATTTCAATTCTTTTCCTTTCAAACTTCAAAGATAGAACAATCAATAAACCCTATATTTATTTTTGAAGAAAGTTACAAACCATACTTTTTTGTATTAGTTTATAAATGAAAATACACATGTTAATTTTTTTGTAATTATGTCTTATTGCAGCAGCCTTGAGCTTTTGAAAATCGTATTTTTCACAATATCTAGTTCTACTCCTAGATAGAGACAGGTTTTGGACCATGACTCCACCCCGATCACACTAGAGGAGGTTGATCCACAATCTGGGTGGATCACTAAAGCTACAAATCATGTCTTTAGTGACAAGGACCTTGATTGGATCGACCAAGCTAATAGAGAGGTTGAGGCTATAGCCATGGGTAGAGGAGGAGGATAGCGCACAAGCAAACACAGGCACAGCTAATGTTGGTGAGCATGGCATGGAGTCACAGGCAGAGACTATGGTTGTTGAATCATCCAAGACCTACCTTAGATGCCTACGTAGAAGGGAGGCAAGCTCCTCCAAGCCATAGACTTGTAGCTTTTGTTTTGATATATGTTTGGAACATATGCTCTCATGGATTTCATATCCCATGAGTTTTGTATACATTCAACAATATCTGTATATCTAAATTTGCTATTTCCTTCAGCGACAATTTGTGTTTATACTTATGTGATCAATGTATATCTGTGTATGTGATCAAATTAGCTTCTATTAGATGATGCTATTGTGTCTTTAAGGTTTATTTAAAAAAGGTTGCATGAAACAAGTTTTAAATCCTTATAAATCTCTAAATTTCTTAGGTTTTTCACTTTGTCAAGTCTTGTCAAGTTTTTGCCAAGTCTCAAGTCAAGTCATCCTTGTCAAGTCTATGCCGAGTCCGAGTCTGAGTCTCGTTTCAATGCTAAAAACACAAGAATCAATAAGTAAACATTCAAAATCACAAAACTCGAAACATTAAATCCTTTTCATTCAAAATGCAAAAAAGAGCAAAAGGGCCCAAAATATCCAAACTTACCTACATTTTTTCTTCTAAATCATGTTTTTCACCCTTAGCTAAAATTGTGAGGCTCAAAACCTTTGTTTTCTCTACTTTACACCTATTGAGTACATATAGTCTTTTCGGTAAAACTTTCACATCCAAATTCCGTTTTTTGGCCTGTTTGAAGCACTTCAAAACTTTCTTAAATAGTTACTTGTGGAATAGGTTCGGATTTTTTTGAAGAATAAACAATGGAAATATTGTCAATAAAGATGCTCACTCACAACATCTGAAATGTTCAAGTATTGCCACACCTTCCAAAACAGTGAGAATTTTGCAATTAGACATAAACATCTCTAGAGATTTATGAGGTTTTATGTTGGCCTAAGTACATGATTATACCCAAAAAGAGCCCACTATCACCCTTGATTTTGCAAAGAGGGGTGGAACCTTTAAATGCTCTATTTTGGGACAATCAAAGATCTTTTACAAATTTAGGTTCCATATTTTTCAACTTGGGTGTGAATATACTTAGTTGTAGAGCTCTATCATGTACAAAACTTCCAAAATAGAATTGCTTTTCACTAATCACTCTTCTCAAAGTTATCCTTCCCACTACATATAAAGGCAAATGATTTCACCCATGGTTCATACAATTGATCTAATCAAAATGCTATTTCATGGACAGCACTCCTCATCAACTCTACCACCCAATAGATAAGGCCCCTAATTGGCATCTCACTTAGAAATCAATCTCCATGTGTCATCAAATCCAACAAATTTATCTTCATGTGTCATCAAGTGATCCAACAATTTTTTCATCGTATTCTAATGGTCAAATAGGTCTACAAAAGTCTGATTTATGTACTCTGAATCATTGAAAGGATTCACTTCTAAGACATATTCACCTTTGCACATCATGATATTTATTTAATTCTTTCTAAAGTTATATAAATTATTGGAGTGTGCAAAGATAATAATGGACAAAGGATGTGCAACATGAATTTCATATTGTGATTGGAGGAAAAGGTGGAATATTTTCATGAAATAATTTCACCATGCAAAATAATGAGTAAGTAGAAATAAGATTGAAAAGGGGAGATTACTATGATTAGGTTGATTATTGAAGGAGGCTTTGCATGAGTTGCTAGGTTTTTGAAAGTTTATGTCAAAAACCAGCAGACTCTTTATCTCTTAGGACGAGACAAATTCGTTCATAATATTCAAAATAATCTTAACAGAATCTAGATTATAACACGATGAAATCTAGTGTTACTCGTAAATGGATGTGACAGTTTTTTCTTTTGACAAAATTTAATTTTCTGCTTGTCTAGTGAAATCAATCACATCTAATAAATTATAAATGTTGTATACTGTGTTTTCCATCTCCTTCATACATTGTGAAGCTAAGGTTTGAAAGGTGTTCCTCAGCGCAGTTACTCCACCTGGGTTTCTCCCTCTCCCACCTCCCCTTCTTGTGCTTTTTACTTTCATATTATTTTTTAGCTTTTTTGTAAAAAGTGCCCAAAAATTATAAAGAAACTATTTTATGGGGAAGTTTTACTCGAACAAAGAGAAAAATCACTTTGTTGGTGAAGATTTACCGCTGTTCATCAGGTGGGTCATTAAACATGCTCTGCAAAGGATGGAAGCGACAAATAAAATGATAACAGGTATCACAGTAACTCTCATTTGGTAATTCCTAGGAAAAAATATGAGAAGAAAAGCACAAAGATAAACACAGATAAGTTCAAATTTTCAACAATAAAAAAAAGATATTTCACATTTCATGATAAATCTAATTAATAGACATCAAAGCAAGCATAAAAATTTAAAAATGTGAAACAAGAAAAATCATTTAAATGGAATGCACGCCATCAATTGAAATGTATTTGCATGTTGAATACATGTCATCATGCACATTAATCATAGTCAAGCAAGTTGAACAATTGATCCGACTGACAAGCCTAAGAGTAACATTCGACTTAGCAGGCAACTCGACTTTTTCTTGTCAAACACTCAATCACTCAATAATAATGCACAGAAGAACTGCAGCTTTGGTGCTGCTCATGCTGAGAGTCCCTTGCAAAGCTTGTAACAATGTGGCTGCCTATTTGTATAACAGCTAAGCTTTTTTTGTAAATAACAATAATGATGCTTTACAATTAATTTAGCTGGAATTTTCATTATGTGGGATTCGACCTGTGTATTTTAAGGCATCTCAATATAACCTCTGTAAGTGATCGTTTACATTACTTTACATTGGATGTTTTAAAGAATCTCGATATAACCTCTGGAAGTAAATCATTTACATTACTTTAAATTGAGATGTTTTAAGGAATCTCAATATAACCTCTGTAAGTGCTTAGCCAGAAAAAACGGCCCTTTAACTTTGGGTTGAGCTAGTTCTATGATAACTTGTAACTTCTAGTTCTACTTGATTGGGAGAAAACTCCTTTAGTGCTCGAAAGCTCTGTTGGCTAAACCCCCAATGCTCATTTTTAGGGCCTCATGCCTGTGAGGGAGAAACCTAGGTCATTTTCAAGGCCGCACCCTGTTTGAGCCACAGCTAATTCAAAATTTGGTTTTCCAAAAATATACGAATTAGCAATTTAATTGCATGCATGCTAATTTAAAAGTTGATATTTACCTGTAAACAATGTGCTAGCTTGAAGCTTTACTCATTTGAAGATTAAGAAGAATTACAGGTAAAAAAAATTAAAATGGGGGAGAGTACCTGTCATTTCCAAGTCAATCCATACGAGAGGGCGTCTAAGTGGCGGAGAGAATGAGTGTGAAGAAGTGTCCTTGCCATTCTTGTCCCTCTTCTCCGTAGATTCTAGCGACAGCTTTGAGAAATTGCCACTCATTCTATCCATTGGACTGCCCGAACCGCTAGAGTAGAGGTGAGAGCGTGAAATATCGATAGCAGAGGATTGGAACCCAAGTTTCACATCATCTCGCCCCAAACCTCGGATTGCTTCTTCTTCACGTCATATAATTCATAGCCTATCGAATATAAATATGAACCAATGCCACCTCCACTCGCTAAAAATTTGACGATCAGTTCGCGCCAAGAGACGCATAGAACAGAATATCGTTCGTTAGACCATCCTCCCTTTCAAAAAAGAAACTGTTGCCCGTATAATTTTGATCTTTTTGGAGTCGCCGCTGTCCAAGCAGCCCCCTTTCTTTTTACATAAAAAATAATAGCCAGTGGACCTTGGTGTGCAATGGATACGTGGAAGATATGTATCTAGAGGGGAGTGTAAAATGTGATTTTTTTCCCTTTTTGAAGTTTAAAAATTTATCATTTTTTCACTTGTCATTAGTTATTTAATATATTTGTAATGTTTTATTTTGGTGGAATTTTGTTTAAAATAAGATGGCAGGAAACCACTAGGAAAATCGCTTAAAGAAGAGAGACACCTTCCAATTTACCATTTTTTAATTTTTTGGTGGTTCCCATCTCACAAAAAAACTATTCAATTTATTGTTAAAATGCTGTTATATATAATAACAATTCCACATACGGCATGCATATAAACTAATTCCATTCCAGTTCCCCAAAGAAATAATTAGCACATCAAGGATTGTGCGGGTTTTCTATTACATCACGGTAATGTTTGACGTATAATCCATATGATGGGAACAAACCCACAGCAATTTAGCATTAAAAAAATTTAATAACCATCCTGTATTTACAAAACCATCCTTTCAAATCATATACATGTCAAAGTGTTATTCTACTATACTTTTATTTTTGTCATAGGAAACATCAAAATTGTACCATTTATTTGATACGGTATTGTCAAAAACTTAAAAATATGTTTGTATGTGTTGGAAAGTTAAGGTGCTGAGAGGGGGGGTGAATCACTACCCTATAAAACTTTAACCCTCAATAATTCTTTTACCCTTTAAATCTTAGATCTTACTTTGCATGCATAAACCTAACAACTTATTATTGAATGAAAGTAAAATAAAGTAAACTCTTTCGACCATAAACACATAACCCACATGAACACATTTAACACATGATTTTGGCCATGCAGAAACCCTTGGTTAGAGGGAAAACTACAGTGCGAATGACACCCACAATCCTTCACTACTGCAACATAAAGGTTGCTCAATTATAGCATACAAAAGTATCACTTCTAGTGATTTACCATGTTAGGAGTAATGCAAAAGACCTGTTAAAGTCTACATTGTAAAAGGATTTTGCAACACTCATTAAGTGTGCACTATGTTAAGAGATTTACAATATAATAGGCTTGTTAAGGCCTACCCAATATATGGGATTTGAGAATACAATAACAACAATGTATCCCTGTAAAAACTTATCTAGAATAGTGCATCTATGTGTATGCTAGATCAAATCCTTTATGCTCTATGCAGTCTCATCACCTTTCTCTTATTAATTTCACCAAATTCATCCACTTCCATTGCTCAATAGTACTATCTGCATTTTCATTGTTCAGTGCTCTCTCCTTCTCTCTTCTAATCTTTTCTTGATCCATCCTTATATAGTAATCATGTAGCTTACTCTTTACTTGACCTAATTAGGGTTTGGATCCTTCTAGAATGCTTTGACGATTAGATCTGCGATCCATATTCATTTCCTCTTTCCAGGAAATATTTTATTTATTTTCATTGGTTCAAACTTTATCTTGGGATCATTTACAATCATGTTTTAATCCCAATAAATCTTACCTAACTTTCTCCTCAATCTTCATAAACCATTTTCTTACTTGGTAGAATCCAATCACCTAGTATTTTATGTTCATCATGTGTCTCTCGGTAGCCTTTTCTAATCTACTCGATTATCACGATGTTCTTGCTTAGTAATACTCTTCCTTGGTTAACATACTCACTCGGTACTCTTCCTTTGTTTAGTAACCATTGTGCTCGATTAACTATATTTGTTTGGTGTCCATTCTTCTCGGTAACCTTGATTGCTCAGTATACATATTGCTAGGTAAATGCTTTGCTTTATGCTTGGTAATTGTTTTGCCTTGTTGTTACTAAATGACTTGCTCTTCACCGCCATGATTTTTCACTCATCATAACTCACCTTTTCACTAATGACAACACTTAATGTATTTAGGAGTAACATTCTCCCCCTTTGGCATTAGTGACAAAAACTTTCATAACTTAGCCAAAACTCGATATCTCCAATATGTGATAACTCCCCCTCAACATATACTTCTTCATTTTCAAAATATTTTTCAAAACTTGTATTTGTATCTACTTTCTTCCTTATTTCCCCCCTTTTATATATATATATATATATATATATATATATATATATATATATATATATATATATATATATATATATATATATATATATATATATATATATATATATATATATATATATATATATATATATATATATATATATACACACACACACACACACACTTAACTTTATCTATCTACTATCTGTCTTTTTTGACAATAATGCCAAAAACAAAATTATAATTTACAATGTATACTCATAATTTATCAAATAATCCTTGATAAGAAGACTTAGCACTATCATAGGTAGTCTTTCATGTGTTTTTTAGTGCCTCAAGTGCTGAAATTTGGGCTTGTAGTTATGATGACAGATCTTCCATATGATCCATTACTGACATTTCAGGTGCAGCAATGAGTTCATTGGCTTTCTTGACATTCATATGAATTACCTCCAAATGAGGAATGATATGTGCTTGAAGTTCAAGCACTTATGCTCTAATCTTCTCCTCTTCCTTCCTCAGTTCCAGTTGTAAACTCATAAAATGTCTAATCTTTGAATAATGAGCTTGGAATGTCCAAGGTTCATCATTCACCTTAACTGCACTTTTCTTTAGCTCTTCATCAATCTTTTTCTGATGATCTAGAACATGTTGAGTAAAATGGGGAACATTGAATAACTGTTGGAATAACTTAGTTAGTATCTTTATAGTTTCCTCCAACTTAGTAGTAATGATAGAAAGTTTAACTTTTGTTCAGCAATCTCCTACATAAGCTTCTCCATTAACCTTTGTTCAGCCTTTTGCTCAGTCATCCTTATCATTCTTTCTTCATCATTAACATCTTGTGCATTTACTTGATTTACAAGTGAGACTAAATAATCAATGATAGGTGCCTTCTCATTAAGTTGGTAAGATATATTTCACATCTAGTAAGACTTGTTGTTGTTTCATCTCTTATTTGAGCTTATCTCATGTCGTCTTTCTCTTCAACAATTTTCCATATTTTAGTGTGTTAGCCTTGGTAACTTGAATAGTATGCATGTTATCTTCTAATTGCTTCAGAAGTATCTTGACAAGGTCAACCTTGGACCCTTTCTTCACAATTTTGTATGCTAAATCAATAGCACCACATGGGACACTATTTGGTCTACTAGACCGGTAGAACATGTAGAAAACTTGGTCTTTGCATCATTGATCGTAGACACTTGGAGACCTTGATCATGTGCTCTAGTATGCTTCTTTATCTTTGCCTTCAGTGTCGCTCTTACTACTTTTTCTTTCTCAACAATTGGGTATCCAATAACCATTTGCATTACATCCTTTGTGATCTTAATTGGACCTTCGAGCCACATTGATTACCCGTGCACTCAGTTGAGGACAATTCTTATCCATTCATCTTTGAAGGCTTTCGAGAAATATAGGGCATGAGTCAAACCCTTCATTTCCAAATGTTTGTGCTCATATTTTAGTTGTCCATCCACACATAATGCCTTGTATGCATCTTGAATTTTATTTTCACATATCTCACCAATTTTGCAGTGAATGTACGATCTAATATCACAAACCAATAAAACCCTGGGAGGCAATTATGAAAGCGCTCTAGTCTCATCAGTCTTTGTCGCAACTTCAGGATATAACTTGTAATTTGGCTCCTCATAATTTGTGCTCTTTATCATAATAGACTCCGCAACCTTGGGTGCCTTGGTTTGTGTTGCAGTAGATGCCATTTCAAAATTGATTGTCTAGGGCTTCGTCGAGTAATAATTAAACAACTCATGCACACTCAAATTCTTACACCAGATCACTCAAATAACTCAAATTGTACTAATAGATTCTCTTGTTTCAAGTCAAAATCCAAATGTTCATTCAAATTGCTCAAATTGTTCTTTAGTGTTCTTCGAATGTAGGATATCAAATGAAGTGTCTAACCTCCTATTTATAGTGAAAAGGGCATTTAGGGTTAGGTAATGTACAATAAATTCTCTTTTTCTAACCTACCAACTAATAACCATACCAACCACCAATCTTCACTCGGTTACTCAATACTTCTCCACCAACCATCCATCTTACTCGATTATACTTACCAACCATACTAACTTTCACAACTATAAGAGTTATCCTATTGCATCTCACCATATGTTGATTTGGATATCAATTCATGATTTTGAGGAACTGATGTATGATAAAATAATTTAAATATAGTTCACATACCTACCTGTATAGTTTAGTCTGTAGTTGTGGAGTCACCTGATCTAGATGATGAGGTGTCACCAACTAATCCAGTTTATGTTCACTATCTTCAGTCTCTCTTATCCATATCTTGTCCATATGATTACAAATATAATCAACATTTGTTGTACCTTTTCCTTTAGAGTCTTCATCATTGGGTGCATATGCTCGGTACCTACAGTCTTTGCTCAAGTGACCAACCTTGTGACAATGAAAACATGCCATGTCAGAAGTCTTTCAAGTACCAGTATCTCCTCCCATGTGCAATATTCTACAATTTGTTGCAATATGACCATAGCTTCCACAAGCTGTACATATAATTCTTGTGTTGTAATCCTAGTTGATAGTATTTCCTTGTCTATTCAGTATCTAGTTATACTTCTTTTGTGATCTACAATCTTGTGATTTGTGTCCATACTTATTGCATGTGTAGCAGTAATTGTGAAATTTTTGTTGCGTTGGAGTCTTGTCAAATTTTGATCTGCACTCAAATGCTTGATGACCATACTTGTTGTAGTTATAACAGTATCCATCAAATTTAGGAGTAACAAATGACTTGTCAACCTTGCTCCTGGATACATTTGTTGTATGGCCCAGTTTTCCACAAGAATAGCATGTTGGCTTCTTAGGTTTTGGAGTTGTATACACATTTATCTGCTATGGTTTCTTAGATGATTCTCCTTTCTCAGTTATAGAGTTATCAGTAAAGCCTAATCCACTAATATCTCTTAGTCTTCTCTAATTTCTCAACTATTCATCCAGTTTCCTTATACTTTCCCCAGATCTCTACAGTCTTTCATTGGTTTCTTTTTCAGTTTTTAGCTCATTCTTCAGTTGTTCATTTTCTTATCTCAGTCCAACAATCTCTTCCACCTTCCCTTCAATCTCATGATTAACACTGAGTAACCGATTTGTCATATCATAGTGATTTTTTGTCAAACTTTGTATTTCCA
The DNA here is from genome assembly GCA_027943335.1 of Chamaecyparis obtusa. NCBI lineage: Eukaryota > Viridiplantae > Streptophyta > Pinopsida > Cupressales > Cupressaceae > Chamaecyparis > Chamaecyparis obtusa. The sequence goes on along the minus strand of BSBK01004015.1, from coordinate 88,136 downwards.
CATCTTTCTCATCTAGTCTTGCACTCATTTTCCTTTTCTCATCTTTTATCATTCTCTTATCATCTTCAACTTTTCTCTTTTGTTCTAGGACTTCACACATTCTTACCAATTGAGCTTCTTGTTCCTTTTTCAATGATTTTACTTGCTCGGTTGGGATTTTGTTTTTTTCCATCAAATATGATATAGCAGATTCAAATTTATCAGACAAGCTTCCCTCTGATTGTTCAGAAAGTTTTTCAACTTGATCTTGGGTATCTTTCAAACGATGGACTAACTCCTTTCTCTTTCTTTGTGAATGCTTCAACTTCCTTGTCAGTTCACCAATCTGATCTTTGCAAATTTTAGTTCTATGTTCAAATTCTCAATCACCTTTTCATACATGTAGCTTTCCATCTCTTTGGGTCTTTCCTCTCAAGCAATTAAACTTCCAACTAAGAGACTCCGCTCTAATACCAATTATTGGAAAGTTAAGGTGCTGAGAGAGGGGTGAATTAGTACCCTATAAAACTTTAACCCTCAATAATTGTTTTGCCCTTCGAATATTAGATCTTACTTTTCATGCATAAACTTAACAACTTATTGATGAATGAAAGTAAAATAAAGTAAACTCTTTCAACCATAAATACATAACCCACATGAACACATTTAACACATGATTTTGTTCACACGAAAAGCCTTGGTTAGAGGGAAAAATGTGGTGGGGATGACACCCACAATCCTTCACTACTACGACATAAAGGTTTCTCAGTTAGAGCATACAAAAGTATCACTTCTGGTGATTTACATTATTAGGAGTAATACAGAAAGACCTATTAAATTCTACCTTGTAAAAGGATTTTGCAACACTCATTAAGTGTGCACTCTGTTAAGAGATTTACAATATAATGGGCTTTTTAAGGCCTACCCAATATGTGGGATTTGAGAATACAATAACAACAATGTATTCCTATAAAAATTGATCTAGAACAGTGTATCTACCTATATGCTATATCATATCCTTTATGCTCTATGCACTCTCATCACCTTTCTCTTACTGATTTCACCAAATTCATCCACTTCCACTGCTCGGTAGCACTATTTGCATTTTCACTACTATGCGCTCTCTCCTTCTCTCTTATAATATGTTCTCGATCCATCCTAATATAGTAATCATGTAGCTTTCTCTTTAATTAACCTAATTAGGGTTTTGATCATTCTAGAATGCTCAGATGATTAGATCTATGATCCATATTCATTTCCTCTTTCCAAGAAATATTTCCTTTATTTTCATTGGTCCAAACTTTGTCTTGGGATCATTTACAATCATGTTTCAATCCCAATAAATCTTACCCAACTTTCTCTTCAATCTTCGTAAACCATTTTCTTGCTTGGTAGAATCCAATCACCTAGTATTTTATGTTCATCCTCTGTCTCTTGTCAGCCTTTACTGATCTGCTCGGTTATCATGTTGTTCCTGCTTTGGTAAGAGTCTTCCTTGGTTAACATACTCGCTCGGTACTCTTCCTTTTCTTGGTAACCATTGTGCTCGATTAACTATATTTATTTGATGTCGATTCTACTCGGTAGCCTTGATTGCTCGGTATACATACCATTAGGTAAATGCCCTGCTTTATGCTTGGTAATTGTTTTGCCTTGTCATTACCGAATGACTTGATTCTTCACTCGCCATAACTCATCTTTTCACTAGTGACAACACTTAATGTATTTAGGAGTAACAACATGGTCATCAAATTTAAGTCAAGCTCTGGGGCCTTCATAATGCAAGCCTACGGGAACACATCCTACTCCAATGCTTTTGGAATCTGAGACCAATTTTTCTTATTCTTATCGATATAAAGAAGCCATTTTTCTCCATCTTTAGTTTCAGCATCAATATTATAAAGCTAACCCATTTGCGAAAATCAATACAAAAGGAAAATATTAACTCCTTGATGATTGGTTCAATCATAAAATTATAAAGAAAATTTTCAACTGTCAGTGAAATCTTGTTGTAGAGAAAATGTGGGATGGATTGAATGTCGTTGAAATCCAGTTGTTAACAACATGTGTCATGAGAAATGTAGAGAAATAAATTTAGAGGCTAGCATGCGTAGAAGAGTGTCAAGTCACAACCATAAAAATCTTAGAATCTATTAATGAAAAAACATAATGTATGTACTCTTTCTCCTTTTTTATTTAGATTTTTTTGAAAAAAATGTTTGATAGATCTCTGAAGAAGTGGTGGAGGAGACCAAGATCTATGAAGATGGTTTTTTCTACATAGTGGTGGATGGAGATGTGAGCATAGAATTTTCTAGTTTATTCAAATATTTGGCATGTTTAGAAATAATTTGTTGATGATATTGCTATGTTTATATTGTTAGATGAAGACAACATCAATTCCTTAATGCAAAATATGGATCTCTTATGTTTGACCTCTAGAGCTAAAATCTCTAAGTCCAAATCCAATATACTTGGTTGGGATAACAACCCTCTTGGATGGTGGAAAATAAATTACTTTCAGTGGGGTGGCCCTTCAAAACAGGCAAGATACTTTGGTATCCATTTTGATATAAGTCATAATCTAAATGAGATGTGGCTTTGGATTAAGTCCAAGATTAATAACGAACTGATGAATTGGGATAAGTAGTACCTTAATCTTGGAGGTAGAGTCCAAGTTTGTCAAAATATTCTCTCCTCTTATAGTTTATACTATTCTTATGTCCGACTATTTAGTGGATATCAAGTCAATGAAATTCAAAAGAGAATCAGATTATTTATGTGGTCTGATGGGAAATTGATGCAGGAGCATATCGGGTCCTTGGCAATCCTGTGTCACCAAAAAGATGTTTGAAGTTTTATGTGTTGCTCGGTTCCTTCTTTGACCGAGTTGGTTTGGTGTTACTTAGTTTCCTTTTTTTACTAGTGTTGGTCGGTTATCTCTTTGGCGCTCGGTGAATTTCCCTGACGCTCGATGATGCTTGCCTGGTGATCGGTTTCCTTGCTTACTGAGTTGTTTATTTTGGATTTCTGTTGAGGCTAACTTGTGCATTTAATTTGGGTTACAGATTTAATGTTGATATCTATCCATGGGAAGTGTGTGGACCTAGATCTAGTCATTCCTTCTGTTGATGGTGGATCTAAAGGCCGACTTGGTTCAGTCGCCTCTTGTATAAATGTAGTTATTTGGTTAGGGTTTAAGAAGGAAGTTTTGGGAGATAAAAGATATAAAATTAGAGATTGTTGGCAGATCCTCACATGTTGGAGGACTTTTGTACTTGATTATAATATCTAGGCTAAACTGGGAAGGCCTTACAGCATGGCATGTATGAATCAAATTAAAGATAATATATGAAAGTATCTGCATTCTCTCTCACACTTGTCTTGTTGCTTCCATGTGTGATCTCTACAAGGTGGATCTGGTTAGGGTGTGTCTTTGGCCACTCTCCCCATCCTCCTTTGTGTCAGGTGGTATCAGAGTGAGGTGAGATCTGGATCTAGGTTTGCGAATCTAGGTTTGAGGGTTCCTTATAGTCAAACCTTATTTGAATTGTTGTGGGGTAGCAGATTGCGATCTAGCCTGCAATTGCAGAGGGTTTCAAGATGGTTCGTGGGAGGTGAGATGCAGATCCAGGATTGGCAAACATGTTGAGACAACTTGTTGCTAGATTAGAAGTTGTTGAGACAACCAGAGAGGAAGAAGACATCTTGAAGATGTTAGTGATGATGAAATTAAGGAAGAATAAGGTGATGTAGAACCTGCACCGGTGATGGATCAAGGTGAGGAAAGATTGTTGAAAACTTTGACAAATCTGAAGTCTACACCACACTTTAATCCTTTTGAGTATAGTGGAAAATTGGATTCTCATGAATTGGTGGATTAGATCACTGAGATGGAAAAGTATTTTGAATATGAAAATGTACCTAAGGAAAAGAAGGTGAAAATTGCAAGCACAAAGTTGAAGAGTCATGCATTCTTGTGGTGGGAACATCTGCAGTTGGACAGAAAGAGGAAAGGCAAAGATAAAATCAAGGTATGGAGTAAAATGGTGAATAAATTGAAAGGGAAGTTCTCACCTTGTGATTATCAGATTAACCTAGTTAGGAAAATGCAAAGTTTGAAGCAGAAAGATAGCTTGGTAAAAGAATGTACTGAGGAATTCTATAGACTAAATATCAAATCTAGACATGATGAAGATGAAGTGGAAAGAATTGCTAGATACCTGAATGGTTTGAGAGTTTCCATCCAAGAAGAAATCAATTAGGTCAAATTGGAGAACATTGAAGAGGCTTATCAATTTGCATTGAAAGCTGAGGAGAATTTGAACAAGAGACATGAGCAAAGACAAAGAGGTAAAGGTGGTATATTCCCTAGAGGAAGAGGTAGATCTTATGGTGAAAATAATAGATCTGAACCTGAAAATATAACTCTGGATAAAGGCAAGATTGAGTGGAAAGGTGAAAGTTCATCTAGAGGCAAAGGTAGTAACTACCGAGGTGGTTATAATAGAGGTGGTTTCCGAGGAACTTGTACAATTGCGGAGAAGAAGGAAATAGATCATTTGAGTGTACACATGTAAGTAATAAGGTCGATAATAGTAGAAATGCTTTAATGGTGCAAGAGGAGTCACTCAATGAACCTGAGAAGGAAAATAACTTGATGGTAAGGAGAGCACTTTGGAGTGAAAGTAATAAGGAAGATCCGGCAAGGAAAAGTTTGTTCAAGACCAGATGTAGAGTTTCTGATGAAGTTTGGAAGGTAATCATTGATAGTGGTAGCTCGGAGAATCTGGCATATGAGGAAATGGTCACAAAGTTGCAGTTGAAAAGGTTGGAACATCTAAAACCCTATTAGATTTCATGGATCAAAGATGAGCATACACTCTTGGTAAGTGAACAATGTTATGTGAATTTAAAAATTGGAACGTACTATGATAAGGTGTTATGTGATATCATGCCTATGGATTGTTGTCATATTTTGTTGGGTAGACCTTGGCAATATGATAGACATGCTATATATGATGGGAGATTGCATAAATATACTATATTGGGCTGATGGGAGAAGACAAATATTGCTACCTTTTATTGAAGAACCTATTAGTAATGTTTGCACATCTGTGAAAGTTTTCTCGATGGAAGGAAGAATGTTTGTTAAGAATTTGAAGAAGAATGGCGTATGTTTTGTTGTAATTCCTAACAAACCGAGTAAGAAAACAAAGGATAGTATCCTCGAGGAGATTGATAATTTACTCACCAAGTATAGTGAAATCATTTCTGATAACGTACCTGATGGTTTTCCACCGAAGAGAAGTATTGATCATTGCATGGATCTTATCTCTGGAGCTAGTTTATCGAATAAGGCACCACATCGGTTGACACCTACCAAGAATCAAGAATTGAACCGACAAATTCAAGAATTGTTGCAGAAAGGTTTGATCAGAGAAATTTTGAGTCCTTGTGCAGTACTTGTTGTATTGGCACCTAAGAAGAATGGTGAATGGTGAATGGCGAATGTGTACTGATTCCAGAGCAATTAACAAGATAACAGTGAAATATAGGTTTCCTATACCGAGAATGGATTACATAATGGATAGTTTGACTGGAGCAAAATATTTTACCAAAATTGATTTGAAAAGTGGATATCATCAAATCAGAATTAGAGAAGGTGATGAATGGAAGACTGATTTCAAGACAAAAGAAGGTTTGTATGAGTGGTTGGTTATGCCTTTTGGTTTAACTAATGCACCGAGTACTTTTATGAGATTGATGAATGAAGTTTTGAAGAAATTCTTGGGTAAATTTATGATTGTATATCTTGATGATATTCTGACATTTAGTAAGACCAGAGAAGAACATTTGTTGCATGTTAAACAAGTATTGTAGAGATTGAAAGAAGAAAAGTTGTTGATAAATCTAAAACAATGTTCATTCATGAAAGAGGAGATTGTGTATTTGGGATTTGTGATTTTAGCTGATGGTTTGAAAATGGATCCTGAAAAGGTTGAAGCTATTCTGAATTGGCCTACACCTATGAGTTCTAGTGAGGTAAGATCATTTCATGGTTTGGAAAGTTTTTATCAAAAGTTCATTAGGAATTTCAGTTCAATATGTAATGCTATGACTGAGACTATGAGAGGAGATAAAAGAGAATTCAAGTGGACACATGGAGCTGATAAAAGTTTTGAGACTTTGAAGCAGAAGGTTGCTTAATTGCCTGTTTTAGCATTGCCTGATTTCAATAAGGTATTTCAAGTGGAATGTGATGCAAGTGGAAGTGCAATTGGAGCTGTATTGAGTCAAGAAGGTAAACCTGTTGCTTTCTTTAGTGAAAATTTGAATGATGCAAAAAGGAAATATTTCATGTATGATCAAGAATTCTATGCTATTGTTCAAGCACTGAAGAAATGGAGACATTATTTGATACCGAGTGAATTTGTATTGTATACTGATCATAAGGCTTTATAATATTTGGGTAGTCAGAATAAGTTGAATCAGAGACATATGAAATGGGTTGAGTATTTGCAAAGTTATACATTTGTGATAAAGCATAAGAGTGGAGTCACTAACCGAGTTGTTGATGCATTAAGTAGAAGGATATCTTTGATGACCGAGATGAAAATCGAAGTTCTTGGCTTTGATGACATGAGAAATTCTTATGAATTTGATCTTGATTTTTTTGAGCCATGGAGAAAGTGCAGAGCACCTATTCAAGATCAACCAAGTACTAAATGGGATGAATATTTTATGCAAGGAGGAATGTTGTTAAAGGTATTCAGTTGTGTATACCGAGAGGAGCAATGAGAACTAATTTGATAAAGGAGAAACATAGTAGTGGCTTGGCTGGACATTTTGGAGTTGATAAGACATTGAATTTGCTTAAGGAGAAATAATTTTGGCCACTGTTGCATAAAGATGTTCAGAAATTTGTGAAAAGTTGTGGAATTTATCAAGTTGCAAAAGGAGTAAGTCAGAATACTGGATTGTATACACTAATTTCTGTTCTTGAGAAACCTTGGATTAACATCAGTATGGATTTTGTTCTTGGCTTACCGAAGACAGTAAGAGGTAATGATTATGTACTTGTTGTTGTGGATAGATTTTCTAAAATGGCACATTTTATACCTTATAGAAAGACATCAAATGCAGTACATGTATAGAAAATATTTTCTTTAAGGAAATTGTCAGATTGCATGGATTACCAAGGAGTATTATCTCTGACCGAGACAGTAAATTTGTTGGATACTTTTGGAAGACCCTTTGGAGAAAGTTTGGCACTGACTTGAAATATAGTTCTACATTTCACCCACAAACCGATGGACAGATAGAAGTTGTGAATAGAAGTTTGGGAAATCTTTTGAGATGTTTAGTTGGAGACACACCAAGTAACTGGGATTTCGTGTTGGCACAAGTAGAGTTTGCATACAATAATTCAGTGGATAGGAGTACTGGAAAAACACCTTTTGAGATTGTAAATGGCATACAACCGAGAGGTATATATGATTTGAGGGATATTGCCGATGAAAGAAAGATAAGTGTTGAAGGTGTGAAGTTTGATGAGTACATGAAGACATTGCATGAAGATGTGAAATATAAGATGGAAGTGAGTAATCAGAAATACAAAGACATAACTGATGGATCAAAAAGACATAAGACTTTTATAGTCGGTAATGAAGTAATGGTTCATTTGAAGAAAGGTCGATTTCCTATTGGAACATATGGGAAGCTAAAAATGAAGAAGTTTGGAACTTGTAAGATTTTGAGGAAATTTGACAGTGGAAATGCATATGAGATTGAGTTACCTGATGACATGGATATATCACCTATATTCAACATTGTTGATTTGTATGAATATCATGAACCTGATGAAGACATGACAGTACTGATGGATTAGCCTAAGAAACAGATAGAAGAAGTTGAGCAAATTTTGGAACAAAGAATTGGTAGAAGTACAAGAGGAAAATAGTATATGGAATATCCGGTAAAGTGGAAGAATAGATCGATTGAAGATAGTGCATGGATTTCATAATCTAAATTGGATGCAGCTCGAATCATACTTGTTTCATGATTCATAGAATCATTTCAAACAACCCCAGGTGTCTGATGCAGGAGCATCTCGAGTCTTTGGCAATCCTGTGTCACCAAAAAGATGTTTGAAGTTTTATGTGTTGCTCGGTTTCTTCTTTGACCAAGTTGGTTTGGTGTTGCTCGGTTTCCTTTGTTTACCAGTGTTGGTTGGTTATCTCTTTGGCACTCAGTGAATTTTCCTAGCGCTCAGTGATGCTTTCTTGGAGCTCAGTTTCCTTTCTTGTCGAGTTGTTTATTTTGGATTTCTGTTGAGGCCGACTCTTGCATTTAATTTGGGTCACATTTAATGTTGGTATCTATCATTGGGAAGTGTGTGGACCTAGATCTCGTCATTCCTTTTGTTGATGGTGGATCTGAAGGTTGACTTGGTTCGGTAGCCTCTTATATAAATGTAGTTGTTTGGTTAGGGTTTAAGAAGGAAGTTTTGGGAGATAGAAGATATAAAATTAGAGATTGTTGGCATATCCTCACATGTTGGAGGACTTATGTACTTGATTGTAATATCTAGCCTAAACTAGGAAGGCCTTATAGCCCGACATGTATGAATCAAATTGAAGATAATATATGAAAGTATCTACATTATCTCTCTCACTTGTTGTGTTGTTTCTTCCGCATAGGATCTCTGCAAGGTGGATCTGGTTAGGGTGTGCCTTTGGCTCCTCTCCCCATCCTCCCTTGCATCAAAAATACAAGAGGAACATAATGCACTCAGTTATATGGGAATCATGTTGTATGGACAAGAGTTGGGGTGGCCTAGGTTTAAAGGACTTAAAGTTACAAGGCATTTTCCTAGTTGCTAAATTGATTTCTAGAGCTCTAGAGGGTAATGAGCTCTAGAATATCCATGTTAGAAATAAAATTTCCCTTGCCACTGGACCATGAGTGAAAAGTTCTAGAAGAAACCTCCCCCTCATTGATATTCTCCCCAGTAAATTCTTGATCACCCCAGTTGGCTCTGTGATATTTCATGTCCTTTAGAAAGCTTGGGATTTCATCAAAGACAATATCTCCAACTATTGTTTTTTTTAGGATAAGTCCAAGGTCTTTGGTCATAGATCTATTTTATGGGATCTTAAACACAAATGCAAACCTCTTGCACTCATCCAAGGCTGCTCAACTAAAAAATGGGCAAATAAAGGCATTGGATATTTTAGTGATATCTTCCCATACAAGGCATTGCCCTAACTACTAATTTGATTGCTAGAGATCTAGAGGGTAATGAGCTCTAGAATTTCTTTTTCATAAATAACATTTCCCTTGCCACTGGACCATGAATGCAAAGTTCCAAAAGAAACCTCCCCCTTAGTTATATTCTCATGAGTAAAGTTGAGATCACCCTAGTTGGCTCTATGGTCTTTCACTACTATGGGATGTTATTGAGAACTTTTATGCATTTAATCTAATTGCTATCCCTAGAAGGTTGAATCAACATGTTGATAGGCTATTTGTTGCAAGAGCACAATTTGATATACCTGATAATGTTAATAGAAAAAATGTGTTGAAACATGTTAAGATTGTAGTTAGGTCTTCAATTCCTGACAATGACATTAACTGACAAGTTTTTGATAGTGATGAACAGATTTTGAATTTTCTGCTTGAGGAAGATGTTTCTTCAACCTCCAAATAGAACAAGTTAAAACAACGATATGGTGATCAAGTCATACAACTAAAATCAAACAAGTTACCCATCAGATTGGTCACCCTATAATCTATTTATTACATGGATGATCAAGCAAGAAATAATAAAACCATCTTGTTGGTCTAGCAAGATTATTATAAAGACCTCAAAATTGTCAAAGGTAAGAATGTAAAATTCATAAATGTAAGTTCTTGTTTAGAAAAGAAGTCTTATATTTAGTCGTTTAATAATATAATGACATTTTTTCTTTGGAATATGGGGGACCTGAAAGGTTTTAATCCACAACTCTCCCAACACACAATTGAGGTAGAGCCCAATGATAAGCCTATAAGACAAAAACAAAGGCTAGTAAATCCTAAACTTGAGCCTTTGATGCAAAAGGAGGTTTCCAAACTTATAGAGAGTGGTATAATTTTTCCCATTAAGCATACCAACTGGGTGTCAAACCTTGTTCCCAGTAGGAAAAAGAGTGGGGAACTAAGGTTGTGTATTGATTTTAGAGACCTCAAAAGAGCATCATTGAAAGACTATCATCCTTTTCCATCCATAGAGAAATTACTCCAATATGTTTTAGGTTCAAATCATTTCTCACTTATGGATGGTTATTTAGGATATAACCAGATGTTAGTTAAGGAAGGAGATCAATTTAAAAATGCATTTACCACAAAGTGGGGTACCATGGGATATAGAAGGATGTCTTTTGGTTTTTCTAATGCAGATGAAACCTTTCAAAAGGCTATGGATATGGATTTCAACAATTTTATGTACAAGTTTGTATTGGTCTACTTGGATGATATTACATTACTCTAAGAATGCAATAGATCATATTGAGCATCTCAAGCATAGTTTTGAGAGGTGTAGAGAATTTGATATTTCTCTCAATATTTAAAAATATGTGTTTTATGTCCATAAGGGAAAATTACTGGGATATATTGTATCCAAATAGGCTATTACTTTTGATCTTAAGAGAGTTGTAGTCATTCTGGAGCTACCCTTACCACATCACAAAAAGGAGCTGCAAAGATTTATAGGTAGGATTAATTTTATAAGACATTTTTTGTGTGATATAGGTAATATCTTGAAGCATTTGACAATAATATTGAAGAAAAACTTAGTGTTTAGCTGGACTAAAGAAGGAAAGAGTGGCTTTCAAGAGATTAAAGAGGCCTTAGCGTCAACCCTGACACTAGTAAGTTCTGATTTTAAAAAGGATTTCATTTTATATGCTTATGGAAGCTATGATTTTATTTCTACAATGTTAATACAACAGAATGAAGAGGGATTTGAACATCCTATCACCTTCTTTATCAAGGGTCTTAAAGATTATGAGCAAAGGTATAACTTTGTAGAGAAACATGTTCTAGCCATTGTGAAGAGCCTTTAGAAGTTTAGGCACCTATTATCTCACAATAAAATTCATCTTATGGTAACACATCTAAGTGTTAAGGAGTTCTTATTGAGTAGGGACTTGAGTAAGAAGAGGGTTGGATGGATTAATAGAGTAATGGAGTATGATGTCAATATTCAGGTTATTAATCTTGTTAGGGGAAAGAGTCTTTTTGAATAGATGACTAATGCACATGTTCTCGAAGATGAGGAAGTAACAAAAATAGCTTCGGTTATCCATGGAGTAGGTGAAAATGATCAACTAGAAATCTGGTTAAAAGAAATGAATCACTTCTTGAAGACAAGTGAGTGTCCACCTGGTCTTGATAGACTAAACGAAGGTATTTTAGACTTTAATAAATTCCTTTTATGTTGATTTATGATGTTTTGTTTAGAAAATATCATAGTGGTATTTTACTTAGATGCATTGATACTGCTCAAATTAGTCAAGTGTTGTATGATTTTCATGATGGAGCTTCAGGAGGTCACAATTAAATTAGAACAATATCATTTAAATTTATGAGGGCCAGCTATTATTGGCCAAGCTTGTTTAATTGTGCCCATGCATGGGTAAGAAAATGTGTTAAATGTGCCATGTTTTTCGATAAAGAGAGACTGCCATATTTACCATTGCATCCTATTTAGGTAGACCATCCCTTTATGAAATGGGGCATTGATTTAATAGGTTCTATAAATTTACCCTCAAGTGTAGGGAACAAGTGGGTTCTCATTGCAACTTATTATTTTACTCTCTAGATAGAAGCAATAGAGAATACTTGCAACTTATTATTTTACTTAGAAATGTTGGTTGATCTTTGCTGAACCAACATGAACACCCACTGAATACCTTTAAGCAAGAGATAGAACCAAAAATTGATCCATTATATTCAATTATTTGAGTTTATACAAGTTTTATGGATCCCAAGGGTCGTCAAAATCCCTTGAAAATGAAATGAAGAGCCATCATAATATTTATTACAAATAAACTATTCAAACTATAAAAAAACTATATATAAAAATTAGGTCCACTTGGAGAAGGCATAACTTTCTAGTCCTAGCTCTGTATTGTGAACCGTTTGATGTATTGGAAAGGTATTCAAATTATCTAGAACCAAATTTCAAAAATATAGTTTACTAAAACATAGTAAAATTTGAAAATTTTGATTTCAGTTTTTTTTTTTCCAAATTTAATCCTGAGCATTCCTCCCCCCTTGAGAGGCAATGGGCCCCATTGCACTAATCTGCTGCAACAGATGAGGAAATTATTCTTCAATTTGTTCCTTAGTAAACCACTTGCCTTGATGAGAATGCTGGCCAGCTCGAACCACCCAATATAGAGGAATGTTCTAATTTCTCAAAGTCTTTAAAATAACTTCAGTAACATGGTCACACTGGACTGGAATAGTAGTAGATGGATTTAACTCTGTAGCTTGAATGTGTTTAGTAGCTTGGGAAATATCCAACAAAGGAGGAAAATAGGGTCTCAACAATTCTACATTGAAAACTAGATGCAGTCCCAAAAATGATGGCAAATTAAGTTCAAAAGCATTCTCACCAACTTGTTTCACAATAGTATATGGACCATAATGAAGAGGATGAAACTTCCTATTTGGTTCGTGCAGGTGCTCTTTCTGAAGATGTAACCATACCTTGTCACCGATCTGAAACTTATGAGGAGTTCTATATTTATCATGCCTTTCCTTATACTTCTGATTACTCTACTCCAAGATCTCATGAACTTGTTGTTGGAGGTGTCTAATGTTATCAATGAATTTTTCTGCTTTATCTACCTCCTTGTCACCATTCAATGGACTATTAGATTGTAGAGATGGTATTGCTACATCCATAGGTGCCAATGGTTGGTACCCAAGAGAAACCTCAAATGGACTGTGCCCTGTAGTACTATGGAGTGCATAGTTGTAGCTATGTTGCACATAGTGAAGAGCACACAATTATACTGAGAGGGGGTGAATCAGTATAATAACTATTTTTCAAATTAAAGACTTTTAACCAAAATAACTTTAAATACTCAAATAATCAATTATGCACATGAACACAATATTTAAGTGGAAACCCAATATGGGAGAAAACCACAAAATAATTTATTTTTATATAAACTTGTTCTTTTACAATGTTTTGTAGGCTCCAACCTACTAGAGGCTCCAACCCCTATGTTTATGAGCACCGGCTCACTGGAAGCTCCAACTCCCACACTTCGCAGGCACTAACCTACTAGAAGCACTGACTCCCCCTGTCTGGATTCTGAGCACCAACTCACTATATACAAATTTTCTTCCACCTTAACAATGTTTCTATCTTCAACTGATGATGGATACTATCTCTCCATAAATTGATTACCTTTCCTTCTCTAATCTACCCGGATCACACATAAATCTTCCTCAAAAATCTATGTATACTCTTTCAAATCTGCTTATGAAGCTTCTGACAAACCCTTTGCATAATCTCCATCTAATCCTCTCAATGATGAATGCAATTTCCCATATATAATTATATGCTTATAGATATTCTTTTATTCTTTTTACAAGTTTGCATAGATACCACCTTCACAGATCTGCTATAAATAATGTCATGAACATCTGTCCATACAAATCTTCAGAAATCTGCAATTAATAATCTTCTATAATATCTTTATATGAATTTTCTCCAACTCCCTTTAAATTATTCTTTAATGCCATTCATATTTTCTGTTTTAGATATGCTCTTAACTGGATTGATATATCATTTTATTTCACACTTCTTCCAATCTTATACTTCTCCCTTTTGTTTCTAACAACTTATTTTTCATATCCAAAATAGAGATTTAATATTTATATATTCAAATCTTAATGAAACGTTATATCTCTTTAAAAGTTATGACTTTTCAATATCAAATAGGTGTCTTTCGTTTTAAAATATTATTAACTTTAACTAAGTTAATCTTCCCCTTTTAATCATACTCTTATTATTTTAAAACCTTTGACGGCAAACGTTTGTTGCATGAACCTTTAAAAACTTTAATATCAAAATTTTAATCTTCTTTTAAAAGCAATCTTCATAATACCATCGATGTGTATTTGATATGTTGAATATGCGTATGTATGTCTAGGTCATTTGATAACAATATCAACCTTCGATATTTAGTGTTGACATTTGTTGTATATGTTCTTTTTCATTGTCTGCTAAAAACAATCTTTTGTCAATATCGATTTTTACTCATCGATATTTTAATTTAAGAAAAAATTTCTGCTATCGGTTCTGTATGCATTCTATCATTATTGCTACCAACAAATTCTGCTTTCATACCGTCTTTGTGTTTATCAAAAATAAGGTTCGGTGTATAATCTATCTCTGATTATCTTCGCATGTTATTGTTTATATAATTTATATCATTGTTTTCGCTATACAGTATTATAATCTTTGCCGTCTCTGCTTTCTATAATGATATTTGATACCGTTCTTTGTTTATCTGTTGCATACGTTCTCTGTTAAGATTGTTGTTATTGGCTATCGTTGTGTATATGCCGGTGTTTATACCTTCATATACTTGATTATCTCTGTAAGATATACCTTCGTATGTATCTCTGTATGTTGTATGTAGTATTCACTACTATCTTTGCCTTAGTCACTGGTTTATATGCCTTCATCAATCTCGCTGCTCTCACTTGCTTGAGACGTAATTTAACTATATGTTCTTTTTGTCTAAAACTTCATCATTTTTGTTTAAGAATGAATCCTCCTCTTTGATCACTGATCCGTATGCATGACATTCATTTGTGTTTATTCTATCACTCTTCATTGTAGTTGCTACATGTTAATTCTCTCAAACTATAGTTTCTTCCCATACAAATCCCTATTCCTTTGATATATTATGAAACTTAAAAGACCGCTACTTTCAACTTCCAATTAAGATCTTAGTTGTCCTTCATTTCTAGTATTCACCCTAGAGACCACTATATAAATAGCTCTAAGTCAATCACCATTTCTCTGCAATACGTTCATAACATTGCCTTCAATATTATTGATCATTTGTCTTTCTGCCTCATAGTATTCATTGCATTAACTTCTTCATTAATGTCATCGGTCTCTAGTTTTGACATCAATGACAATATGTTCATCAATCTCCCCCTTTTTCATTGATGGCAACTTCTCAAATATATGATTGTGCAAGGCTCCCCCTTAGTTTTCTATTCCCTTCATCTTCAATCTCTCCCCCTTTGACATCAATGGCAAAGGGTCTCCAGGGCTAGAGACTAGTTCCCCCTGAACACATGCTTCTCACAAAACCTTTAATGAATGGATGAGAGTGACACTACTCCCAATTTCTCCCTTAGGTACTCAAAAAAATTTCTTTGGAAGTGGTTTTGTGAAGATATCCGCTATTGCTATTTTCTTCTTTATGACTGATTTTGACAATGTTGTCAAAGTTTAAGTGCCCCAATCTTTTGTGCCATAGCCAATTTTCATATTTTTGTACAAAGAAACATTTTTCATCATTCATTTCTTGTAAAACATATAAATTGTTTGCAGTCCTACAAGCATTAGCTATTAATTTTCCATCCTTTTTAATTTCACAACCTTTAGGATAAAATGTTAGATTATGCCCTTGATCACAAAGTTGACTTACACTTAGTAAGTTTTCTTTTGGCCCTTTTACATACCACACATCTTTCTTATTATGAGCATGTAAAGCTATAGCGATTTTTCTTTCTTTTTCCAAACCTTCTTTTTAGGAAGATCTTCTTTCTTTGCTTGATTTGAAGGAAAGATTGTTCTACATTTGTGGGCTGCGTGTCCAAAATTGTTACACTTTGAACATAGAATATCAAAATTAACCAATGGAGCAAAAGGATTTTGAGTTCTGAAATTTTGAGTGTTCTTCTTTTTGCTTCTGTAGTTTAGAACTTTATGACCAAATTTGTTACAAGAGTAGCAATATCCATCAAATAGGTAAGAAAAATGCTGTCTATAATATGGCCTTTTCCATTCATTCATATTTTGTTTTGGTATTCTACATTCTAGTGCTTTGTGACCAAAATAATTGCAAGATTAGAAATATCCATGAAAGTTATGATGAGGTTTATGAACATCATTTTCTTCATTCTTCTTGTAGTTCCTTTCTTTAAGCTTGTCTTCTTTTGATGGTTCATTTATGGTTGTCTTGCTTCCTTCTTTTATGAAGCCTTTGAATGCATTGTTAATGTTTGAGTTTCCTTCATAACCAACCCCTATTTTTTTGGAAGAAGGCTTTTGACTATCAATGATATCATTTAGGATTTTCAAACTCTTTTAAAATTTGAGACTATTGATGGTACATTCCTTCAACTCCCTTTCTAATTTTTCAATTTCTAGTTTTAAATCATTTTCAGCTTGTTTAGCTTCTTCTAATTGGATTTTTAGATCTTCAATTGTTTTTTCTGATTTCTTTGCTGCTTCTAAATTCTCCATAGCTTCTTCTTTGAGTTTCAATAATTTTCTTTTTAGTCTTTCATTTTGTTTGTATGCATAATGAAGTTCTTCTTTGAGATCAACATTCTCTTCTTCATTACATGATTCGTCTTCCTCTTCTTCATAACTATCACTTGTGTCTACTTCAGCCATAAATATAATTTCATCCTTCTCATCACTTGGGCATTCCTCACTACTTTCATCTGAAGAGCTGTCCTTTTTGGAATAAAAACTCTTTTTATTCTTGTTTTGATATTTTTTCTTTTTATTAAACTTATTGTTATTCTTCCATTTTTCCTTTGTGTGTGCTTTCTTTTCATCTTCACTTGAGTCATTATCAGTTTGAGGACATTTTGAGGCATAGTGTCCTACCTTTCCACAATCAAAGCATTTGAAAGGGAATTTCCCCTTATATTTTCCACTTCCCCTTTTTAATTTCCTCAAGAAATGAGCTTCAGCTTCATCAGTTTCACTGCTTGAACTATCACTTGAGACTTGTTTTTTGCTCTTACCCTTTTTAGAAACTTTAAAAGATATTTCCTTCTTAGGTTCCTTGTCTCTGATCCTCATTTCATAAGCAGTAAGAATTCCATGTACCTCATCTTTTGTAAGTTTATCCAGATCTTTTCTCTCTTTGATTGCTGACACTTTATAATCAAATCTAATGGGTAGGGATCTCAAGATCTTTTCAACCACAAGTTGTTCTTCTATATCTTCACCAAGGGCTTTTATTGAATTGACTACTTCATCAACACAAGAGAGGAATGAATCTATGTCTTCGTCTTCCTTCATTTTTAGGCTTTCGAATATGCTTCGGTGGGTTTGAAGTTTGGCCTTCTTTACATTATCGGTCCCTTCATATATATTTTTCAACTTGTCCCATATCTCCTTTGCAGATTTACAATGCATAACTTTTGTGAACTCCGAGTCGGCTAGATTACATAAAATAGCATGTTTTGCTTTGGCATTATTTTCACTTCTCTTCTTTCTATCTGCATCTGTTGGTGGGGTCGCTGGTGGTGTATAACCATCTAGTACTAATTGCCAAACATCGAATCCAATAGCATTTAAATATGCTTCCATCTTTATACTCCAAAATGCATAGTTTGTCCCATCAAAAGTTGGTGTCTTGTTTTGAAAACTTTCAGCCATTTGTGCTCTTTAGATCTACCTTCAAGCAGTTAGGCTATATAGAAGGAACCCGCTCTGATACCAATTGAAGAGCACACAATTATACTGAGAGGGGGAGGTGAATCAGTATAATAACTATTTTTCAAATTAAAGACTTTTATCCAAAATAACTTTAAATACTCAAATAATCAATTATGCACATGAACACAATATTTAAGTGGAAACCCAATATGGGAGAAAACCACAAAATAATTTGTTTTTATATAAACTTGTTCTTTTACAATGTTTTGTAGGCTCCAACCTACTAGAGGCTCCAACCCCTATGTTTATGAGCACCGACTCACTGGAAGCTCCAACTCCCATACTTCGTAGGCACCGACCTACTGGAAGCACCGACTCCCCCTGTCTAGATTCTGAGCACCAACTCACTATATACAAATTTTCTTCCACCTTGACAATGTTTCTATCTTCAACTGATGATGGATACTATCTCTCCATAAATTGATTACCTTTCCTTCTCTAATCTGCTCGGATCACACATAAATCTTCCTCAAAAATATGTGTATACTCTTTCAAATATACTTATGAACCTTCTGACAAACCCTTTGCATAATCTCCATCTAATCCTCTCAATGATGAATGCAATTTCCCATATATAATTATATACTTATAGATATTCTTTTATTCTTTTTACGAGTCTGCATAAATACCACCTTCACAGATTTGCTATAAATAATGTCATGAACATTTGTCCATACAAATCTTTAGAAATCTACAATTAATAATCTTCTATAATATCTTTATATGAATTTGCTCCAACTCCCTTTAAATTATTCTTTAATGCCATTCATATTTTCTATTTTAGATCTGCTCTTAACTGGACTGATATATCATTTTATTTCACACTTCTTCCAATCTTATACTTCTCCCTTTTATTTCTCACAACTTATTTTTCATATCCAAAATAGAGATTTAATATTTATATATTCAAATCTTAATGAAATGTTATGTCTCTTTAAAAGTTATGACTTTTCAATATCGAATAGGTGTCTTTCCTTTTAAAATATTATTAACTTTAACTAAGTTAATCTTCCCCTTTTAATCATACTCTTATTATTTTAAAACCTTTGACGGCAAAATTTTGTCACATGAACCTTTAAAAACTTTAATATCAAAATTTTAATCTTCTTTTAAAAACAATCTTCATAATACCATCGCTATGTATTTGATATGCTGAATATGCGTATGTATGTCTGGGTCATTTGATAACAATATCAACCTTTGATATTTAGTGTTGACGTTTGTTGTATATGTTCTTTTTCATTGTCCGCTGAAAACAATCTTTTGTCCATATCAATTTTTACTCATCGATATTTTAATTTAAGAAAAACTTTCTGCTATCGGTTCTGTATGCGTTCTATCATTATCGCTGCCAAAAAAATTTTCTTTCATACCGTCTTTGTGTTTATCAAAAATAAGGTTCGGTGTATAATATATCTCTGATTATCTTCGCATGTTATTGTTTATATAATTTATATCACTATTTTCACTATACAGTATTATAATCTTTGCCATCTCTGCTTTCAATAATGATATTTGATACCATCTCTTTATTTGATACCGTTCTCTGTTTATCTATTGCATACGTTCTCTATTAATATTGCTATTATTGGCTATTGTTGTGTATATGCCGGTGCGTATACCTTCATATACTTGATTATCTCTGTAAGATATACCTTCGTATGTATCTCTGTATGTTGTATGTAGTATTCACTACTATCTTTGCCTTAGTCACTGGTTTATATGCCTTCATCAATCTCGCTGCTCTCACTTGCTTGAGATGTAATTTAACTATATGTTCTTTTTGTCTAAAACTTCATCATTCCTGTTTAAGAATGAATTCTCCTCTTTGATCATTGATCTGTATGCATGACATTCATTTGTGTTTATTTTGTCGCTCTTCATTGTAGTGGCTGCATGTTAATTCTCTCAAACTATAGTTTCTTCCCATACAAATCCCTGTTCCTTTGATATATTATGAAACTTAAAAGACCGCTGCTTTCAGCTTCCAATTAAGATCTTAGTTCTCCTTCATTTCCAGTATTCACCCTAGAGACCACTATATAAATAGCTCTAAGTCAATCACCATTTCTCTGCAATATGTTCATAACATTGCCTTCAATATTATTGATCATTTGTCTTTCTGCCTCATAGTATTCATTGCATTAACTTCTTCATTAATGTCATCGGTCTCTGATTTTGACATCAATGACAATATGTTCATCACATAGGGTAAGCTTTCATCCCATGTGCAATGATTTTTGGAATGATACATCCATAAAATATGAATAATCATTCGATTCACCACTTCTGCCTGCCCATCTATTTGGGGATGGAATGATGTGCACTTTGTCAACTTGCTGTCCATTTTAGCCCATAGTGCAGACCAAAATTTGCTAATGAACCTACTGTCCCTATCATAAATAATGGTTTTTGGCAAACCAAAGTGAACCCAAACATGTTCAAAAAAAAGCTTGGCAGTATCTTCTGCATAAATCATCTTTTTACATGCCACCATGATAGCCATTTTAGAAAACCTATCTACCACAACATATACACAATCATGCCCTCACCTGGTAGTTGGAAGTCCAAACATAAAATCCATTGAAACAAACTACCATGGCTTATTAGGAATAGGTAATGGTAAGTATAGACCCAACTTACGGTTTGTTGGCTTTGCAATTGCACATGCTACACAAGCTTGTATATGTGAAATGATATCCTGCTTCATTTTTGGCCAATAGAAATACTTTTGAAGGATAGCAGCAGTCTTACCAATACCAAAATGTCCTGCAACATGACTATAGTGAGATTCCCATATCATTTTCTTCCGTTCCTTGGGGGGTACACATATGTGACCATTATGGCAAAGCAACCCATCCTGCAAGTGAAAATCAGGGACAAACTTTCCTTCTACCAAATTACCATAATTGTTAGCAAAATCAAGGTCAGTACCACATAGTTATTCCCAAGTTGATGATTGATGACCACATGAATCCAACACTATTGTCAAACCTGCAATTGGAGGCCTACTCAAACAATCTGCCACCTTGTTACTGCTTCATTTTTTATGACGAATGTTGAGGTGAAATTGTTGTAGATAGGTTGACCACCGTTGATGTCTATCATTCTGCAGCTTCCCTTGTTTTTGCAAGAATTGAAGTGGTTTATGGTCTGTATGTATAAAAGTTTCCTTTCCCAATATATAGTGTTTCCATTATTTGTAGGCCTGAACAATGGCATACAACTCCTTATCATAGGTGGGATACCTACGTACTATATCAGAAAAAGTTTCACTATGATAGGCAATAATATGCCCATGTTGTGTGAGTACTGCACCAAGAGCATAATTGGATGCATCTGTTTCTATCTCAAATGCTTGGTGTAGATCTGGAAGGACCAATACTGGTGCTAAACATAGTCTTTTCTTTAACTCCTTAAATGCTTGTTGCTTTGTCTCTATCCACTAAATTTTTGCTTGTGCTCCACCCCCTTAGTGATTGATTAAGAGGCCATGATATGTGTGAGAAACCAAGCACAAATCTATAATAGAAGTTGGCTAAGCCCAAGAAGCTGTGAAGCTCTGTGAAATTTTTAGGGGATGGCCAATCTCAGATTATTTGAATCTTTTCTGAATCAACATGAACACCCTCAATATCAATGATATACCCTAAGTATTGAATACACTGCATACCAAAAGAACACTTCTCAATGTTGGCATAAAGTTTGTGTTTTTGCAGAGTTGAAAGAACTTGCTCAACATGCTGCAAATGCTCAGACCAAGTTCTACTAAAGATGAGTATGTCATCCAAACAAACAACTACGAAAGAATCAATGAATGGTCTAAGCACATCATTTATCAATCTCATAAATGTGGCTGGGGCATTTGTTAGGCCAAAAGGCACGACCAACCATTCAAATAAACCTTCCTTAGATTTAAATGTAGTCTTCCACACATCTGCTGGATCAATTCATACTTGGTGGTATCCAGACTTCAAGTCAATTTTTGTAAAGAAATTAGCCCCCCTAAGTTGGTCCAACAAATCATCAATTCAAGGGATTGGATATCTATTTTTAACAGAGATTTTGTTTAATGCTCTATAATCAATACAAAGCCTCCATGTCCCATCTTTCTTTTTAGCAAGGACAATTGGACTTCCACAAGGTGAAGCACTTGGATGAATGTGTCCTTTTTGAATCAACTCCTGAATTTGTCTCTTAATCTCATCATTTTCCAAAACTGACCTCCTATATATTGGCTCATGTGGTAGCGGTGTGCCTGCGATTAAATCAATAGAGTGCTTGACTTGACAGTGTGTTGTTACTCTCACTGGTGGTTTAAACACACTATGATATTCTTTCAAAAATTTATCCATCTTATTTTGTTGATTCTCTGTTACCTTAGCATGTGTATTAAGAACAACTGAATTTGTTTTTTTAGGGTGAATCATGAGTAGAACAAAAGTTCCAGTTTGAGTAATCAAGCATTTACATTGTTTAGCACTACTTAAAGAAGCAGTTTGTGTTGGACATACCTCTGGTATTCGATACCTCTTCCCACCAAGCTTGATTGTAACACTACATGGTCTGGACTCATACACCCCATGCCTCTGATACATGTATGGCTGCCCCAGCAAGACATCACATACATCCAATGGTGCTACATCACATATCACTTCATCCTTGAAAGGATTGATTGAATATGGAAAATGACACTATTGATTTATTTGAATATCTTGTCCCTCATTTACCCATCCCATAGAGTATGGTTGTGGGTGTCTTGTCACTTTCAGATTTAATTTTTTGATTGTCTCCCTAGAGATCAAATTATTTTGACTCCCGTTGTTAACAATAAAATGCAGAGGCTTTCCATCAACCCACATCTGTGAATGAAAAAGTCTCTCTTCATCTTCACGGGGCAATACTTTAGCAGTTCTAACTATGACATATGGGTTTTCTTCGATGATGGAATCATTCTCCTCTTTCTCAAAATTATTTACTGGTGATGATTCAGGTTCAACTTTCTCTCCTCATATTTCTGTCATCAAATTTTTAATACTTCGACAATACTTTGTGTTATGGGTTGGGGACTTATGCATCTCACACCACATGTCTATGTCTGTTTGTGTCTTTTTAGTAGACCACCATGTGTTCTTGGGTGAATTTTAATGAGGTTCCTTGGTCACCTATTTTCCTACAAATTTATTGCCACCTTCAACCCTTGGCTTGTTGTTTGCAAAGTAGTCCCTCTTCCCTTTCTGCTTGAATTTATCTTCAATTTTTGTAGCATATTTATAGGTAGTTTCCAATGTCTCAATATTAAAAAATTCCATCTCTGTTTGAATATACCTGTGAAGTCCACTCCAATATTTCAAAATTAAATGCTTCTCTGAATTATCAATATCGAGTTTTGTTGAAAGTGAATGGAATGTATTGGTGTAATCTTGCATAGTCTAATCCCTCTTTTGTCAAAGAAGTTGCCACTCTATGTATTTTTGTTCATATACATCCTCCAGAAGGTAAGCTTCTTTTATGTATTCCACAAATTCTCCCCATGTGGGTTTCTTATCAAGAGAAATTTCAAAACCATCTTCAACAAATGATTCTCATTCTTTATTTGTGACTTTGGTTTCCCATGCTAATTTCACATGGGTTTCAGCTTTGAGGAGAGCAAATGTTATCTTTTCTACATCTGAGAAATTATTTACAGAAAAGTATCTATCCAACTTTGATAACCGATTATCAACAGCTTCATAATCGATCTTTCCATCAAAATTCAGGATGTCAAAATTGACCTACACTTTGAAAGGGGTATTTCCACGAAATGATGTTTCTAATTTAGAGGGTTTTTGATTTTGTAGGAGGTGTGAAAATTGACTCATCATATCCTCTCCTTTCTTATTTAAAGCTTCCTCGACCAACTTCTTAACATCATTGTCTGACATCTTCGATCGTGTGCGTCTCAAAGGTGGGTATTTTGACAAATCTTGAGTATCCAATCCTAATATTTGGTAGGAAGACCTTGTGTAAATTGGCATAAAGGAGCATTCTCACTCTAATACCACTGATCTGATTTATGAAAACTAGATTACAATACCTGGTGTGATACCTGTAGTATTGTAGAATTCAACACAAAAATTGAGAACAACAAGATTGCAAACCAAAAACTGATCCATTTTATTCGAATATTTGAGTTTATACAAGTCTGATGGATCCCAAGGGTCATCAAAATACCTTGGAAATGAAATGAAGAGCCATCATAATATTTATTACAAATAAACTATTCGAACTATCAAAAATTATCAAAAAAATTATATATAAAAATTAGGTCCACTTGGAGAAGGCATAACTTTCTAGTCCTAGCTTCGAATTGCGAACTATTTGATGCATTGGAAAGGTATTCAAATTATCTAGAACCAAATTTCAGAAGTAGGAATGTTCATCCAAGCCCAGAAATGCACCGAAGACCCTCAAAAATACAGTTTACTAAAACATAGTAAAATTTGAAAAATTAGATTTCAGTTTTTTTTTTTTCAAATTTAATCATGAGCAATAGGATACACCTCAAGTCCTACTTTGAGATTTGATCTACCTTTTTTTAGCCTTAGTTGGTTGTATCTATTTTAATAAGGTGTTTTTGCACCATGGTTTAAGTATTTTCCAGTTTTCTCTAAGTACTGTCCAAAATAGTTAGAGTAGTTCAGTGTAGGTTTTCTTGCTTTTAGTAGGTGTCCTAGTTTTCTAATCTCTCTAAATGAGTTACAGTCAAGTGAAAGGATTCTCTGAGTCCATTTTTTAGTGTACCATGTGACTCTATGTCCAATGAATAGCCTAGGCAATTGGTCTTGATGTTTAGCAGGAAAATATACCACAAATATCACCAAATGTTATTTGTTTTTTCTATAGCTTAATTGGTTACAGGTGTCTATCTTGAAGCACGTGGGGTAAAATGTGATTCCCATAAGGGTAGATCCTAACATGTTGTAGGAGCTTGAATGAAACTACATGGTGACGCCAATGCAATCAGGGATGTGAGAAAAAACATATTTAATGGGCATTATCAATATAATAATGCACATTGATGGAATAATTTTTTAGGCTTTCCAACCCCCAATGGACCTATTGGTATTTCGTATGTCGATGGGAATATGAAGTAAAGGATTCATAGAATGAATAAGAGTTATTCATTGATGGTGCCAAGAGGGAGTGTTTATCGACATGAGATTTTCTGATAAGAGGCTATCACCATGACATTTCAAACCTGATTAGAGGCAAAGAATTTTTGGTGCTCCAATCATAACTTCTCCAGTGGCAAAGTGAAGATGATTGCGGCACTACCTATGAACACCATTTTGGGTATACAAGAAACATGGAAGATTATTCATATTTAAATCATTAGACACGCATCCAAGGTGGTGGTACTATTATAGCAGTAAAGAGATAGGGAAAGGCTCATATTTATGGAGGGTCTTTACGGAAATACTTTGGGGTCATCTTTTTGGCCTATTTATAGTTGTTTGAAGGTCTCAGGGATGACCTATTTTGACTGCATCTAACCTAGAAGTTTTAACTATTTTTTGGGGTATAGTTGGATTTGAAAAAAAACATAAGTATGAGTAGAGGGCTCATTTGTAAGGGTTCTTGGTTGTGCATATTTTGGGAGCCTTAGTGACTATTCACAGTTTGTTGCTCACTTCTAGCATACTTCTTGTAACTTAGTTTTTTGCATATGCAAAGATAATATTAAAGACCATTTTTTCATAGTATTTTACCTTCTTATTTGTTATAGATATGTGTGATGGTATATGATTGATAAGACTTTTAGTGAAAGTATCTCATTTCCTCTCATTTTTTGTCTCATGTTTGTACCATCTATGTGATTAAAATATTTTGTCCAAGTTACAGTTAGTGTCAAGGATATTTTTGTAGTTCATTGTAGTGAAAGTTATCTTTCTTTTGTAGACATGCACATTCTCAGACCTCCCTGTGAAATAGTTATGCATATGCATGAAGAAATAGGTAGTATGAGTTTACCACTTTATTTATGTGTTCAAAGAGTCAATTTTTTTTTTGAATATTATGAGTTTATCATTTTGGTGCATCACCTTATTATTTTTAGTTTTGAGTTTAAGTTTATGCAAGCTTTCTACCCCTTTTGCCATCAATAAAGTAGTTTTAGAAGGTTCTGTAGGTGATGTATCAGAGAGGTTATTTCCAGTTTTGGGTGACCCACAACCCAAGAAACTGTTCATGTTATTACAGAATGCTAATTTTTAATTCAATTTGGTAAGGGTGCAATTATAAGAACTAACAATTACATATTAACATAATACTTTTATTACCCTATCAAGTTCATGACACTCAGGTTTATTTTTCCTCTCAAATGTTTATGAAACCCCTCTTGGGACTATTATCAAAATAAATATTCACTATTAGTTTTTCTCTTTCTTTATAAAATATGTGTCCTTTACATATGGAAACACACTTCTCCTCTTGTGATGTTGTGCCACATGTTACTATTATGGGACATCTTTTCCATTTCATGCTAACCCACATTTAGATAATGTTGTAATTACTTATATGGCCATTAATGCTTGACATAAACATATATAGTCTTTTTTCTATTCAAACTGGATATGATCATTATGGTTCCATGCAGTTGTTAAGTTGTTCCAAATGCATTGAGCATGATTCTTTGACTATTCTTCCAAGGTGGCCTTCTCCAGAGGTTCTTTCCAGTTTTGGGTGACCCACAACCTAGGAAAGTTCCCATGTTATTCTAGAATGCTAAGTTTTAATTCAATTTGGCAAGGGTGCAATTCTAAGAACTAACAATTATATATTAACATATTACTTGTATTACCCTGCCATGTTCATGACACTCAAGTTGTTTTTTCCTCTCACACATTTATGAAACCCCTCTTGGGACTATTATCAAAATGGCTCTTCACTATTATCTTTTCTCTTTCTTTATAAAATATGCATCCTTTACATATGGATACATGCTTCTCCTCATGTGATGTTATGCCAGATGTTACTATTTATGGGACATCTTTTTCATTTCATGCTAACCCACATTTAGATCATGTTATTATTACTTATATGGCCATTAATGCTTGACATCAACATATATAGTCTTTTTTCTATTCAAACTGGATATGATCATTATGATTCCATTTAGTTGTTAAGTTGTTCCATATGCATTGAGCATGATGCTTTGACTATTCTTCTATGTTGATATTGATGGAATTCATAGTAGACTCTGTCACTGTAAAATAGATTGTAGCATCATCTTACTCATATTTATTGTAATCATTTAGTGACATGGTACTGAACCTCTTTGATTCACATTCAAAGTGATTATATTTTGGAAAATTGAAACCATCTTTGGATTAATATGAATAAGATATCTCTATTATTTACCTTCATAACAATACTAGTAATTCATTTGTATGTTGTGACATCACTACTCTAAAGCTATTCTATAGCATCAACATAGTTGTTGTAGCATATTCACCATTATTCAAGTTTTGTAGGTTCTCTCCTATGATAATATCTTTGTTTATTTAAACATCTTTATCCTCTTGATGAATAAGCATGGTACTCAAAAACATATAGCATTGTCATTTTTTATTGATAATGTTCATCGTGATTATAGATTTTGTGTTATATTAATAACATAGAGGAATCTCTATTTCCAATCATTTGTTGAAGCATTCAAACAACTTTAAGATCATTGTAATTGTCTCATGGTTTATTTGGCATTATTCTCATATCAAACTGCTAGAAGCATCTGTGATTCATATCATTGTCTTGTAGCTGCAATTATTATGGAGAGCATTGAAATGATGTTCCTTTTTTTATTTTTTCACTCACACTTATTTCATCCTATCACTATTTTAGGACCCTATGCATTAGATCCTTGTTTGTATCATTTCATCTCATTGTTTTTGTCTTTGTCTTTGTCATAATAGTGGGCCACCTATGACTACAATATTCTCTCATAAAAGTTGATATAACTCCTAGAATAATAAGATCCTTTCTAGCATAGTGGCAGATGTTCATATCTTATAACAAGATAACATTCTATACTTTAATACCCATTTCCTTGTAATAAGTGAACCCTTCTGATACTCTTCTTCACTTAATGGTATTTATTTTAATACTATTATGAATTCAACCTTAATGCCTCTTCATATATGATCTATTATGGTAATATCCTCCATACATCTAAATTTTCTTGATCTGCATCATCTTATATGAAACCTAGTTGTTATCCCTCATATCTTCCTTATTTTGACATGAACTTGGATTTGCATTCACTATCCTATAGGTATTGTTACCCAATATGTTGGGACCGACCCTTTTAGGGGCCCATTTGATCCCACATGCTGAATTAAACATGATTGTACCTCATCCTGTACATGAAACAAACTTGTTAGATAAAATATGCATACGATAAGTATTTTTTATAACTCTTGTTTTCTTGGACATCTATGACATGCTAGTTATTATGATGCATATGAGGATTAGATTATATGTTTATAGATGCATGTGCATGTATTGAATGATGTACCTTAATTTATCTAACACTACGTTCTCTCTCAGATGCAAGCATTTAAGAGAAACAAGGAAGAAACAACTAGATGCAAGATAAGTGAGAAGACTAAAGATGATGTAAGGAACCTTAATCAGGACTCATCATTTAGGCAATGATGAGCCACCCTTCTATATATGTGCATTTACTTTATTTGCATCTACGAATGTATACTATTTTCTTTCATTTGCACTATAAAAGTTAGTCTCACGGTTTGTACAAGAAATTATCCATAAAGATTACTTATTCTCAAAAAATTAAGTACCCTATCCTATGTCATATGCATCTACATAATGCAATGTGATAGTGTAATCTTCTATTATTTATTTATGCACATGAATTGGATATAAAATAATTAAAATGTACCTTATAATTCATTAAAAAAATCATAAAAGCTCTACTTTATTGAGCTTATTAGAAAAATTAGGTAACATTTTTTTATGATATTCTCTATATATTTTCTTGCTAACTATCTTGACTAGTTTCCTAAGCCTATCCATTGGGAACATATTCCCTTAGAAACTTGACAAAACCTCAAAAAATTACTTGCACAAACTACAACCCACTTGTAACTGCTGCAACCTCTCCTAATCCATGGAATATAGGTGTATTCTTTGTGACAGTGACCTATCAACCACACTATCATGAATTATATATGTCTACTTGATGAATTATGAGTGGATGATAGAAGAACACCTTCTTATTAATTGCATACTACAACTCAATATATTTAGAACCTAAAAAATTATTGAATGCTAAAATCTAAGAAAGAAAATAAAATAAAATGTGTTGAGCAATACTTAGGGAAAATATGTTTGCATCTAAATAATAGTGCAATAACACTTTATTGAAAGTAAAGCACCTAATCTAGCATTTATAGGGTAGATAAAACCTCAAAACACCATTTGAGGTGTATTCCATTAAATGGGATAGGAAAAATTTCTCCATCCATCTTTGACAACTAAAATGCATTATGCTCTTTGCATTTAGTGATAACAAACAAGCCACTCCACATCCTATCAAACTTGGTGTGTTATCTTGGTTTGCTCTTCAACAAATCCCATCTGAGCACAATATCACCCTCTCTGAATACTCTAGGTATTTATTTCTTATCAAATAATATTTTGGTTTAGAGTTGATGATACTCCATGGAATTAATTTCCTTCTCTCTTAACTGCTCTAGCTCTATGAGTTGAGCATAGATGACTTTCATTAGATCATGTTCCTCAAACATCTCTATCTAGCGTGTAATATTAAGAGATAAAATCTCCATAGATAAAGGTAATCTTGCCTCCTTCCCACACACTGACACATATGGGGAATCCCCAATGGACCTTTTGTGTGATATCCTATCTTCCTGCAAGCCACATTTAAATTTGGTATGCCGAATTCTCTGATTATCCTCCAAGGTTCTTTTGATAACCCTTACCAATTTTTGTTTGTCAATTCTACCAAACCATTACCTTTTGGGTAATAATTTGATGAATATTTTAGATAAATGTTTTTTCTTGGTAGCCAATCACTTATGCTTAATCCAAAAAATGCTAAGGAATTATCTAAAATGATTGATTCAGGTAGTCCAAATCTGGTTACCAAATCATCATAGAAGTTCAACATGGTAGTCTCATTGGCTTCTTTCAAAGCCAGTACTTCAATCCATCTTATAAAGTAATCTGTAGCAGTAAGTATCCACACATGACTTGCACTTAAAGGTGGACTTATTGGTCCTATAAAATCTATGCCCCACCTCATGAAGGGTTGCTCCACTTGAATTGGATGCAAATGAAAATTTGGTAGTTTCTCTTTTGTTGCAAAAATGACACATTTCACATATCTTCTAACCCAAAAATGGATGTCTCAAAAAAGATTGGACAATAATAGCTAGCTTCCATGAAGTAGTTCTTGGGGGAAAATGACCCCTGGATGTCCCATAGTGGAAATCATGAAGTACTTTATCAACTTTATCATGATCAATACACCTTAACAACACACAATTAAGGTCCTTTTTGAAAATAACATTATCAACCAGCATGTAGGGAATAGATTGCAGTCTAAAATATCTCCTCTTAGCCTTAACTAAACCTAGTGAACACTCACAAGTATACAAGAAATGAATCATATCTAGTACCCAACTTACACCCAAGGTAGGTGCAACATTCTAAGGCTCATTTTTAGTGACCAAAATAGTTTTTGTCTTTGTTTTAGACCCTATAACTAGTTGTTTATACAAATATTTACCCTTTACAAGTTTGGTTATCTTGATGTTTGTTGGTAGGGTTTTTACAGTCTAGGTTTCACCCTGAATTTCAATGATTTTCCTTTTCCCAGGTTTCCTTGTTCCTTCTTTGATAGGGTTTCAGTTGTTTTCTTTATAATATCCTTAGAAAACCTTATTCTCCTTGGTTGGTTTCTTTTTCTTTGTTACCTTTTTTGACTTATGCCATGGGTTGTCTAATCATTGAAGATGATTTTTTCTTTGAAATCATAGTGGTTTATCATTTTAAGTTAGAACCCTTTTTTATTTTTCTAACCATGTCACACATCTTCCCTAGGTTGGTCGATTCATTCTATGACTTAAGTGGGATGGTTTTACCTTTTTAAGTTAGGAACTACTTTTAGGTTTTTGTGATCCCGTGATGATGTTGCCTTATGTCATAGTTTGATAGTGGAATGATGATGTCCCTTCATCTATCCTTTTCCTGTTGGTCAACTCTATTTCTTAAAGCCTTATATTATACCCTTGTTTCCAACTTGGTTAATTTTTGAATTATTATATCCCTGATCTTTTTGCATGTGGTGAAAATGAACAAAGATATTTTAATATGTTAGGAAGGTTTCTCAATAGTTACTTCACCTTAGTGTTGCCTAGTGATTAAATCTCTTAAGTAATAAATCATTCTTGTGATCCCGTAGTCGAAAGTGATCGATTTCTATTCTTCATGGGATTACAAGATGTTACCACATGTCCTAGGCCAGTGGGTGATTGTGAAGTAGGACTGAGGAGGTTTACAGGTGGAAAATGATGATTGGCTATGTTCTTTACTTTGCCACTGATAATTTGTATTAAGGAAAAAAAATTGTGCAACTAAAACGTAGATCTTTTAGCGCATGCTCATAATTAACAATGATGTTTTAACTAAGAAATAAAGATGATCAAATTTTAATTGGCCTTTTTTTCAGCAACGATTAACCTCCTGTAATGATCGACAACTCTTATGATCCCACAATCCAATATGCACAATTTTTATTCTTAATAAGATCACGAGATGTGGACACATTTTTGTGGTCGCTAGAGAAAGTAAGGTTGGGTTAGGATGTTGGTTTGGAATGTGTTGTGATGTGGCATTTTCTTGTTGGTTGGTTGTTGGGTCTGCTTGTTGATTTAGTGGTCTTTTAAGATTGGATTTCCCTCAATCATCTGATGATGCTGATTTGATAAGGATCTATGGTTGATTTTCAAAATGAAGAAAATGAAGGTTTTTGGGCCATTTTCTCATGCGTATGAATTCATAGAGGTCCTGGTGGTGACAGGTGTTGGGCACTTATAATCCTACGAACTAGAGGCTTGAGGAGAGAAAATCACCGTGGACTCATGAAAGAGTGACATGTGGCAGGATGCAGAGGTGAATCTGACATGGTGTCTAGGTGGTGCACAGGTGAATTGGTAAGAAAATTAGAGGTTACCATGTGGAAGTCAAGGTGCATGTTACTAGAAGAAGTAATGTGCGTTAGAAAGAAATGTGAAGGGCATGGATAAATAAAGGCTTTTTGTGACATATTTGCAAGTGTTGGGGCCAATTTTAAAGGAGAATTAAATGAAATTATTTTAAAAGGGGACGTTACATTTTGTAATAAGAAAGATGAAAGATGAAACTAGCCACAAGATGTTGATATGTTAGAAGAAAGACAATATTTAGAATTGAGGCGGATTTTGTAGAGTTTTTTTAGATACAAGTTTATTTCTTTAGGGAGGTCATAATAGTATGAGCCAATGAAAATTGTGATGCGAGGTGGTGTTTTTATGTTGTTATACTCTTTCTATTTAGAGCAGGTTGACAAGCATGGATTGGGATGTTGGATTATTTTTCTTTTTGGTTTTCCTGTCTCTGGCGGTCCAATGAACTTATGACAGTTATTTTCTGATCAGTAGCTTGTTGAAATCCTTTTTCTATAAAAGGATTTCCATGATCACTTTGGAAGGGGGGTGAGAATTCTAATAGTGAAACCTTTTGTATAGTTTCAATCTCAATCAGCTTTAGCAGATGTCATGAATCTTGCGTAACATTTACAAAGCAATAAGAAGTTTAGTATTGGAGTCTTAAGTCTGTTGAGTTTTATTTGAATGAGAAATTTAATGTACGAAGACAATGATTCTAAAGTCAATGAAATATAATTCAGATTTGGTGCTCTACTCTGTGTTGGTTTTATGAGTTGTGAATTTAATAATTTAAATTTCTTATTCAATTCACTACATATATTTCATATGTGTAGGTTTTAATTCTAACCTTTGATCAAGGATAAATTAAAATATTGAAGATTAACTCATAAGTTCATAAGGTTAGTACAAGGACTATTATAAGAAGTCCAAATTAATATTACATGAGAAGATATTATTGTAATGCAATAATAGTCTCAGTATTGAATCAATAGCATTTCATGTCATTTATATGATGATTCGTGGATTGAAAATATTGCCCAATGATAAGGCACTAATCTAATTCTATTGTAATTGTTATTTTGTTGGTCCATGTTTTTTTCTTTAACCATTTTGATAAAAAAAATCTTTTCATTTACCAGTTTTATTTGTGGTATGTGTGTATCATGCTCCATAACAATTGAGAATCAATAAGTAGTTATCCATTACTTAGTATTTTTTTGTTATTGTTAAGCCATTTGCAAGATAATATGCTTATCAAATTCAAGGATGTGTGTAATAAGGGTAGTATTTTATTGAATTTAGGTGTACCTTCCTTGGTTTTGTAGAGCCAAAATTGTTGGTGGAGTTTTATCCATGTTAGTTGGTCTAGTCATTCATGGGGGTTTGACAATTGGATTTGGAAACTCTTTAGAATTTGTAGTGAGTGTAATGGTAGGAACTAAAGCATAAAACCATTTTGGGAACCAAAAATGTCAACTCACACTCCATGACTTTTGTAATCCATTTTTCTCTTTTCTCATTCAAGTCCCTACTTAGAGAAAAATATTTCACACTAGGGTGAGAAACCATTAGATGTATCTTGCTATTAGAAAATAAAGGCTTAAGCATTTTTAGACTTATGATGACAAAAAGAACATTCTTCTCTACAAAGTTGTGCCTCTATTCTTATTCCTTTAAACCTTAACTAAAAAAAGAAATAGGTTATTCAAAGACATCATTATTTTCTTGTACCAAAACTACATAAATAGTGTCTATGCTACCATAGGCATACAAGATGAAATCTTTTGAGAAATTCAAGATTGCCAAGGTAGGAGCTGCTGGCAAGGCCTCCTTATAGATTCAAAGCTAATTTTACCATCCATGGTCCAACTAAAAAATACATTCTTTCTAAGCATGAGGTTAGTGGTTTTAACAAAATTACAATATTTAGAATGAACCTTCTCAAAAAATTAATTCTACCAAGAAAAGTTTGTAGCCCCTTTTTGTGATTGGGCAAAAGAAACTCTAAAATAGATTTTACTCTTTGGATCAATAGTGATTCCCTATTTTGACACTATGTAACCAAGTATTCTTCCTTCATGCACAAAAAAAAAATACATTTTTTGGTATTCAGAGAGATCCCTCAAAAATCTTCCTTAAATGCTTTATATGATCCTTTGCTTCCTTGGAAAAAATGGCAATATCATCCAAGTATACTTAGACAATTTTATACATTAAGTTATCAAAAGCCATATCTATGGATTTTTGAAAGGTTGCCCCAATATTGCATAAACCAAAGTGCATATTCCTATAGGCCATGGTACTCCATTTGGTGATAAAGGTTCTCTTAAATTGATCTTCATCCTTTACCAGAATTTGGTTATAGTTCGAATACCCATTAGGAAATGAAAAATGTTCTAAACCTATAACTACTTGGAAAAATTGCTCCATGGAAGGAAAATGATGACATTCTTTCAATGAGGCTCTATTAAAATCTCTAAAATCTACGTACAACCTCAATTCCCTATTCTTCTTCCTAATAGGAACAAGATTTGAGATTCATGAAGTATGCTTAATGGGGAATATAATACTACTTTATATCAACTTGTTTAACTCTTTTTGCATGAGGGGCTCTAACTTGGGATTTATAGGCCTCTTTTTTTTCCTTACAGGTTTGAAATTAGGTTCTAATTCAATGGTATGTTGAGCTAGATGTGGATTAAAACCCTTTAAATAACTATACTCCCATACAAATATGTCATTAAATTCTTATAACAACTAAATAAATGCAAGTTTCTCTTTTGTTGTACATACCTTTATCAATTTGAGCAATTTTCCTTTGAAAGCCTCAATTTCTTCATAATGATTCTATTGAACTTTTATACTTGCCTTGGGATTTATAGGTTCATCATTAGTATTTAAAATATATTCAAGGGTGATCAAACCCTTTTACATATTGTTATTCTTGAGCTGGATGATCTGGTCATCATATTGATGTTGAAGCTTCTCTTGGTTAGCATGCGAGAACTTAGCTTCCTCCCTTATAAAGTTAACTATTTTCTAGTCACTCTTAAATACCTGCTAGTGTATGTTGTTATTAGGTACAATAGGCCTAACAAAAATTTTAACATGTTGGTTACACACATTACTATTGATTCCCTTTGGAATATCAAATTCAACACCCACAATAGCCAATCTTTTAGCATGTTTATTCTAATTTTATGGGAATGGAAATCAGATTAAACACATCAAAACCCTCCAAAAGATCCCATACCCTATGTTTGTAAGATTTGAGAAAATTTTCCTTGGTAACATTGAGGTTTCTCAATTGATTGAAAACCAACTCGTTATCCCCATGTACTTTCAAATAGCTAATTCTCATTCTCCTTTCCCATTCTAGTCCATGAATGAGGGCTTCATACTCAGCCATGTTATTTAAATAACTGAAAAATAATCTAAAGGCTAAGTAATGCCTTTTTCCAATTGGATAAACTAACATAAAACCACCACCAACCACAACATTACTCCTATAACCATAAAAAAAAGTTCCCATACCTCTTTACCTTGTTGCCCACATTGTTGATTTCCACTCTTTTCCAAGTTAGACATGAATGAATCAACCTCATGCATGAAATAAATGCCCAAACCAACTTGTTATAAATACTCACACAAACTCTCTAGCTGATGTTGAGCATACCACTAATAAGAGTATGTTAGGTATGTAATCAATCTATGTTTTACCCTCCTGAATAATAACTTGTTCTTCTAACTCACCTACTAACAAATTATCATTGATGGGGCTTGGGTTATAAGGTCTAATGTGGTCCCTAGTTTTAGGCTTTGATTTAATGGAAAATTGGGTACCATATCTAGTTCTAAACAAAATGTGTGACCAATTTGAAGATAAATGTCCACCTATTTTAGCAATAGAGTCTCTAGATAAACATATGGAAAAATAATGTGACAACTCTATAACATAAATATCATGTGGAATAGAGAAATTATGACATTCTTGTAAGGTTAAACTCAATACTTTTATGAATCCTATTGTATTAAGCATTGTCCCATCCAAATAAACAACTCCCTTTTCAAGTGGCTCATATTCAATCCCTAGTTTTTCTTCAATTTGTTTAGGCATGACTAAGCTATTGGCACTCGAGTTAATCATGTAGTTATGCACAAGATGGTCTTAAAACATAAGAAGGAGGAGGATTGAATTTTAATGCTTGTTATTTCTTTTCATTTACAGTAGTGTTTGTTAACACAAATTTAGACTTTTCTTGATTAGACTCACTAGAAATACACAAATCTGACAAGGTTGATTATAAAAGATCAAAATGACTGGGAATACTTAAATAATCCCACATGGATATAGAGACATTTACCTTATTTATATTTCCAAGGATATTAAATGGAGATAGACTAACCTTAGTTTGACCCTTAGGAGTAGCAAATTCAACATTAACAATAGTTGTCACAACTAAGTTGTGTTGTATTCTTTGTCTTCTCCTTACTCGCTATAGCTTGGTTTCTCTGAAATATGTGAATATTATGAGAACCTTGTTTATTAAAATCTCCATTGACAAGTCCAACACTAGTAGAAGGACCAAAATCACTTTTTTTTTTCCCTTTTGAAACATGTCTTGCTAGTATTGAACCATAAACATTTTGTTTCTCACAATGCCCTTTTCTTGCTTCTTTATTTTATTTACAATATATGGGTCAACATGGTTAACAACCAAAAAATATTCACTTTGCAAATTCAAAAGTGTTGTTTCTGGTGGTTTGTTAATGTTATAAGGCACTAAGAGGGGGCAAGGGTGGGGGTGAATTAGTGCAACTACAGATCTACAAAATAATTTCAGAAACTAGTTGATTAACCAACATACAAGGGTAAATATAACATAGATACATAATGAACACAAATACACCAATATTTTATATGGAAACCCTTGTTAGAGGGAAAAAATATGGTGGGAATTATCACCCACTAATCTCACTAGTGTGCTAATAAGATCTACCCTATTAGGAGCATTACAACACCCTACTAAGGGTATACCTGGTGAAGAGTATCTATAGCCCAACTAGAATCTATTAAAATTTCATGCTAGGAACTATCCTATTAGGATATTCATAACTCATTCTGAGAGTCACCTATTTAGAGGAATCAAACTTTAGACCTATTAGGATCTTGCATTCCCTATTAAGAGTAACCTTGTTAGAGGATTTTGATTGCAATCCTATTAGAACTTTCCTTGAGAATGAACTCAATAAAAATTTATTTGAATGTAGCACACTCTGAATGATATATCTTCTTTAACACTTGTCAAATCAATTTTCTAATCATACAAAATTCACCTTCAATAATTATAATCATCACAAGAACTAACAACCTCTTTTTCTCTATGATTTCATCTCTTATATACATATTCAAGTTGACGGAGTAACCCTAAGATGTGCTACCAATGTCAGCCTCCAAAATTAATCCAAATTTCATAAGTAATCACACCAACATAGGAAATTGAAATCCTCAAAGTCGGCCCACAATAATATAATTTAAAAATAAAACAATTTTTAACTCGTATCCAATCACACAACCATAACTATCCAGATCATCACCGTGCATTGCATTTACCATGACTGACTTTGTTATCACTAATACACTGGATACTCAAAGAATTCCTTATGCAACCAACTTTGTCATTGGTATAATAGATTCAATCATCATAGAAAACTTGTTTCTAGCAATGAAAAAACTAAACCATTCATCACATGATCATCTTCATCAAATGCCAAAAATCTCCCACTTTGGCATTGATGGCAACACTTAAAGAAAAAATTGATGTAGTGTCCAACTATTGTGAAAATATAATAAAAAAATTTAGAGAATCAAAGATTCAGAGCTACAAAAATAACACCTTGTAAGGTAATATATCAACTCACCCTTTTTAATACTTAGCATTTTTGTTTCTACATTACTACTCTCCCTTTGAAAACAATGCCAAAGGTATTACAATGGATAACCTAAAGGAAAGATTTTATTTAAAGAGTATCATATATTGATTTACAATCTATTGAATACATTTGCAAAATTGGTCTTCAAGATCTTTAAATCATTAACCCAAGTGTTCAATAGGTTCTCCATGATAAGTATCTACCCATACAAAAAATATGCAAGCTCCTCCAATCGATCTACCATACACAGAGTAGGTGAGACTAACACTATTCCAACCTCTTTAACACCTTTTTGCAAAATCTCAAACTTAGGAATCAATAGAATCTATAACTCTACTAAAGTATATATCCTCTTTTCCTACTCATTACTATAAGCCTTGAGCTTATGATTAACAAAACTTACTTATGCTCCAAAATTTGTAGCTGGACCATTGATAGGATCAAAATTTTCTACTAATAGCCTTAGCTCCTATTTAGATTCACCTCTTTTCCTATCTAATTCTTTCAAGAACTTTGAAAAGTTAGAGATGTATCTTACCACATTCCTTTAAAGTGTCTTTTACTCGGTTCAATGAAATTTGTAAAGTATTTCTATCAAGTGCAATTGATTGAGCCAACCTTTCTGACCTCTTCCATTCATAGTCTCTTTAAACTCTCATTGTTGCAACATCCTCTAGATTTTTCATCTTCTCTCTAGTAGTTGTGATCAACTGACCTAACTATTCAATCAGTGTAGCCTTCTCATCATAGTTCACACAGGTACTAAATCATATAGTATATCTCTTGCATTAAGGATAACTTGTGCCTCATGCTTCAATTTCTCCTTTTCTTTGGATTTAATTGTCATGGAAATATCCATCACTTCCTTAGGAATCATATAACTCAAATCTATTTTCCTTTTAATGGAATGTATATCTTCATATATACCAACAATGCTAGAAGACATAGACTATAAAGTTGTCTTTTTTGTCTCTTTGTCTATGGTCTTCTCCTTGTGTTCATCTTTATCTTCTACATATCTACATGTTTCCTCCATTACTAGTACTTGTTGATGTTCAACTAATGCATCCTTGGTCATACCCTAACTGATCCCTTTATTCTTTGTCTCCTTTTTCCTATTGATCTTGTGTGTCCTTTTGTTCTTCTCGAATATTTATGATCAGATTATCCCTTGTGGTGTCCATGGTATACATGGTCTCATCTAGAAAATTGTTATCAAGTGTGACCTTCACAATGTTTATGATCCATCCTTCATTGGTAATAGAAATCACATCCTCTTTCTCACTCTCTTCTCCTTTCTCTTGTTCCTCTTCCACTTCATCCTTTTTCTCCTCTACAAGACCTAAGTGCTTCTTCAAAATGCTCTTTGTTTTATCTTGCACTGATTGAGAATCACCAATTAGTAGTCTTGTAACTCTTGTTTTTGTCTTAAATGTAGGTCTAACCTAATATATGGTTTCCTTTATCTCCTTTTCAATTAGCTCAGGATTTAAATGCATTAAGACATACTCAATTATTTAATTCTCTTTCTTCAATGATCCCTTCCATCTAGCTTCAATTTTCTATTTGAACTACAACATGTGTACCATCTACCAATTTAACTAGTCCAATACCAAGAAAGAAATTTTGGAAGTAGAAAAATAGACCTACAAGAAATTGAATATACTTGAATAATTTCCTTTAGTCTTTCTTGTTCTTCTCCATGTTTAGAAAGAATTGATCTCTCAACGCAACACATAATTCATATATGCATTGTGAATCACAACAGTAGGCACAATATTTATTCTGCTTTAGTAAAATACTTTGTATCCAATCACCATGGATGAAAACCTAATTGCCTCATCTAGGATATCATTTATCATCATCACATGCTTGTCCCATTTCAATTTGGTCAGTTTTGTGACTACATCTTGTGGGATAGATATTAGTTGTGACATCTCTCTAGTAGCACATAAACCTATTACTATGTGAATGGTCTCTTTCGTAATCTTGTAGGGTTGATCAAGCCACATAAATTTATTATGAACCTTGTTCAACACATATCTAATATGTTCTTCCTCAAATTCAAAAGGAAAGTGAACTGCATGCACAAAACCCTTATCTTCAGTCACTTTGTATTCATCTTTCAACACTGAATCTTTGCAAAAATATTTGTATAGTGATTGTATGTCAGTTTACATAATTATTTGATCTTACAATGAATGTATGATCTGACATCCTCCATATGCAATACACCATAGGGCATGCTGGTTAGGGCACCCTTTGGGTCATTATCCATCAATTTGTTTGGATGTCTCTTAAATACTAGCCTAGGTTTCTTTGTGATCTCAACAA
Organism: Chamaecyparis obtusa; assembly: GCA_027943335.1. Taxonomy (NCBI): domain Eukaryota; kingdom Viridiplantae; phylum Streptophyta; class Pinopsida; order Cupressales; family Cupressaceae; genus Chamaecyparis; species Chamaecyparis obtusa. Next base: position 47,888 of record BSBK01004015.1, on the reverse strand, counting down.
TAATAGGAGTAGCCATACTGAAAATAACATATTTTAAGCTCAAATATCTCCAATAAATACCTTTTGAGTCACCACATGATGACCTATGCAAACACTCACAACTTTCTTCATAAAAATCACTTTAAGACCTTTTACAGTAGCTTTAATCACTATCAATCTACTCAAACTTCACTTATGTTGATTTTGGCTATAACACTTGAATGTGTAGGTGAAAAATAAGACCTAAAATCACCTTTTATCTTCCACCACTCTTATGCATTAAATGCATCACTAGTTGAAAAAAAATAATATATACCTTCATAGATCTTGTTAGTATACATCCAAATATTCATGTAGTTCACAAAAACTTCATATCATACTTCAAAACAACCATATGCAGATAAATATGCAAAGAGAACTTACCACACATGCATCTAGGGAGTCTTCAATAGATTCAATAATTCTTTCTCCCCCTAAGTCAAACATGATTTAGTTAAGGATGAGTTCTCCATGCCCTATGAAGATGAAGATTCTTCTAATAATTTTCCTTCACTCTTATTTTCCCAAGTCTTACTCATTTGACTCTTGGTCTCTTCAAAATTCATAATCTACTTTCTCCTTTTCTTGTCTAATTGGTTAACCAGTTGGTTCACCTTATTATTCCTTTCTCTACAAAACCTAGCAATGTGACCTATCTTATGATAGTGAAAACATGCCATACCAGTTGATCTCCAAGGTCCTACATTTCCTCTATTTGTCCTCAATTTGCATTTGATCACCATATGACCATTATTATGAAAATGCGAGAATGTAGCATTTCACTAGTTCTCATTCTTGTAAGGACTCTTCTGTTTGAGTTGTGACCATTGATTGTTCATTCTTGTCCTACACTCATTAGCTTTATGACCATGTTTTTTGTAATTGTAATAATAGCCATGAAATTATTTTGGTCTAGCATTTGATCTAATACTTGTAACACTAGATTTGATATTTATCCTACATACATTAGTTGTATGTCTAGCCTTGTGACAATTGAAACAAACTAGTTTATAAGATCTCTTACCAAATTTCCTTTGATTCACATTAGGTACAAATTTGTCACCTTGTATGGCCTTCTTGGTACCTGAAGATTCACCAACTTCATAATTGGTGTAGCCTAATCTATACCTCTCTCCACACATTCTCTGATTCTTCATTTGTTCATCAATCATTGTAGTACTTTTGTTGAATTACATGAATAAATCATTTGTAGCCTTCAACTCACCTTTCAATTTCTCATTTTCCTGTCTCATCATTTCATTATCCATTAGGGCATTTTGATTTTATTCAATTGTCTCATGTAGATATGCATGTAGTGTACCAAATTCTTGTTTATACTTGAAGATCTCATCCATCTTAGATTTTAGGGATTCATCTTTGGCTTTTAGGGCTTCCTCTATAATTTTCCTTTCTTCTTCTTATGTCTTCCTTCCTTCCATTTCTTCACCCATTTTGAATGAAAAAGCTTCTAACTCTCTTTTGATATTCTTCTCATCTTTATGCAGCTACTCATTCTCTTGAGACAATTCTTCCAAAGCTTCTTGATATTCCTCGTATCTACTACCTTCAGATAGTTGTTCAATAAGATCTTGTCTTTCATTCAGTTGTTCAATAAGTTCTTGTCTCTTGGTTCTTGATTGTTTGAGTTGATCTTTCAACTAGTCAATGAACTCCTCTGCATTTGCAAGTTGATTTTCAAGTTGTCTTTTATATCTTAAACCCTCCATGTTTGCCTTAAGGAAGTTTCCCAAGATGTTAGGATTCTTCAAGGGAACTTGGATATGATTCTAATTGTTAATATTATAAGGCACTAAGAGGGGGGGGGGTTGAATTAGTGCGACCAAAGATCTAATTTTTTTTTCATAAACTTACAGATTAATCGACATATAAGTGTAAATATAACATAGAATAAAAACACATATAACATTCACACATAATCAACACAAAAACACTAATATTTTTGTGTGGAAACCCTTGTTAGAGGGAAAAAACATGGTTGAAATTATCACCCACTTATCTCACTAGTGCACCAATAAGATTTGCCTTGTTAGGAGCATTACAACACCCTACTAAGGGTATTCCCAGTTAAGAGTATCTATAGCCCAGTTAGAAGCTATTACAAAGTCTTGTTATGAACTACCCTTTTAAGGGATTTATAACTCCTTATGAGAGTGACCTAATTAGAAGAATTGAAACTCAGTTCTGTTAGGATCTTGCATACCCTATTAAGAGTAACCTTGTTAGAGGATTTTGACTGTGAGCTTGTTAGAACTTGCCTTGAGAATGAACTCAATAAAAATGATCTAGATGTAGCACACTCTGCTTGATAGATCCACTTTAGCACTTCTTAAATCAATTTTCTGATCATATAAACTTCACCTTCAACAATCAAAATTATCACAAAAACTAACAACCTCTTTTTCTCTATGATTTCATCTCTTATATACATATTTAAGTCAGTGGAGTAACCCTAAAATGTGTTACTAATGTCGGCCTCCAAAATCCATCCAAATTTCATAAGCAATCACGCCAACATAGGAAATTGAAATCCTCAGGGTCGGCCCTCAACAATATAATTCAAAAATAAAACAATTATTAACTCTTATCCAATCGCTACCTCGATTTCATCACCTTGACTTGATCGGTTGGCTATTCTAGCTGATAACGCTGATGTTTCCACAAAATCTTCATGTTGGTTAACATGACTCTGTAGATTCTTCATGTCCAATCACACAACCATAACTATCCAAATCATCACTGTGCATCATATTTACCATGATTGAATGTGTTATCACTAATACACTAGATACTCAGAGAATTCCTTATGCAATCAAATTTGTCACTAATGTAATGGATTCAATCATCCTATACGACTTTTTTTTCCAGTAATGAGAACACTAAAATATTCATCACACGATCATATTCATCAAATACCTATAGGTTGACCTTCATGTTTCTATAAATAAGTCTCCTCTGAAGTACTTGCCTATAAATTTGGAACATTTTGCACCATTGAAGCCTAGTTTATGACCCCATTCATACAAGTGCTCTGATTATGGGTCTAATTGCATAAGAAGCACTACTCACAGTCATGTGCTATATTATTTTGTACAGGAACAAGCTCCTTCGAAGAGCTAACATTTGGGTTATAAGGTTGATAAGGGCTATTATTGAGAGGAGGACTTTGGCCTTGATTATTCTACTAGTAAAAAGGCTTATTCCCCTTATTTTGTTGATATCAAGGCTAATAAAGAGGATGGTATGGTCTATAACTCTATTTTTTTTGTTTTCTCATGTTAATAATCTCATTACCAAATATTTGTAAAATGCCCTTAATCTCTTGCAACTCCATAGATTGAGCTAGAAGGACATTTTATTGGTTATTGGGTTGTACATTAGGTGTTAATAATGTTGGAGCAACTTATATAATAGCTACAAGGATTTCTTGCAAAGGTACTAATGACTATTCTACAAGGGCTATGGGAAATATTGGCATGGGAGACCTTGGAGCAATTTTTACAGCATATATAAGGATATTTTTTGCTCTTATAGTCATGTCATAAGCTCTTGGGAGTGAATTTCCTCCCATAGATTATATCATGATAGCTATATCACTATTAAATTCCCTCAAACAATATAAAAATGTATGATCAATATAGGTTCTTATAGTTTGTGGGATCCTCTCCTGTGTCTTTTGGAATTTGAAGTTAAAATCTAAAACCTGCTCATGAGGGGCCCTCTTGATAGTAGACACTTTCCCCACTAATGACAAATGGTCTGACCTATCTTCAAAAAAGTTATAGAGCTTAGCCCCTAAATATTTTCAATTAGTGATAGAATTCATAGTTAGCCTTCTAAACCAATGTAAGGTCTTTCCTTTGAATGAGGCACCTAACAACCCTATTACAATGTTTTCTTTTGTAACATGATGTAAAGAACACAAATTTTCCACATCTTGTATGTTCTCAAATCGAGTGGTTTGATCCTCACCCGTAAAATATGGAAAAAATTTCAATGTAGCCATAGGAATATTGTCATGCTTGGTTGAACTCAATGGACTACCTTTCTTAAAATCCATAAAAGGTTGGTTCCATGTCACAGGATCTTGTAAAGATTTATTTCTTGGGGCAACAAAAAATAGGTCAACAGAAGTTTCAATAGCAATAACATAAGTATTTGAAACAATAGTATGAACTCTTGTTGTGCAGGAGGAGTAGACTTGGTTTTCCTTGTATAAACAAGAGTCTCTTGTACTTTTTTAGTATCTCTCCCTCTTCTCCTAGGTGGGGAAAACTCCAAGCATTCAAATGATGAAGATCTACTTCTTGTCTGCACTATTCTCATAAGCTAAATACACTAATTTTCTTTCTCTAGAACTCAGAGTCACCAAATATGTAATATTTTTATCTCTTACAAGCAAAATTTACTACTATACACATGAAAAGCAATATGAAAATACAAAAAATGGACTAAAAAATAGCCCCTTGGGTCTAACTGAGCGTGCCAAAAATTATTATCTCCGTAATGTACACCCTTTGTTGAATACTATTCAACCACTCAGTGAAACATTGAAAGATCTCTAAATGTGTGGGCCTTGAAAAGAAACAAAGATCAACCTCTAGAGAAGGTCAACTTCCTCTTGGTTCTCAACTTAATTTAACTAACTTTACTGCTCTTTTAAGGAAAAGGGAAGAGAGAAAGCATAAACCGTAAAACTAGAAATTAAAATAAGGGTGATACACCAAATTTAAAAGGACCATGAAACTTATAAGTCCAAACACTTATTTTCAATTACTAAGTTAGACCTGCACAACCTACTTCTGTGTATCCCTGCATAAGTATTTTATAAAGAAGCCCTAATCCTATACTCTTAGGAGGAATAAATATTCATAGCTAAAATAAATTTCATTCTTGACATGAATTATAACCTCCATCAAATACACTTTTATGCAAAAGGTGTTTAGCATGATAAAAGCTTACAAGGAAAAAAAACAATACTTCACTAGTAATTTGATCAATCAATTAGATGCACACAATAAACAAAAGAGAAAGAAGGAAAAATACCCCAATTATTGATTTCCAAGGTTGTTATTGATATTCATGTCCAAAAATGAGCTACAAAAAATGTCAAAATTGTCAAAGGACCCCAAAGATTCACTACGTTGAGAATGCATAATAAGAACTTCCCTGCAAAATGAGTCCACAAAGTGACTATATCCACTTCTCTTTAAAGCTAGCAAAAAAGGAACCAAAAATTGATTAAGGTTGAATGCCTCTAAAAAGCCTAAAATATAGCAACTAAATCTTCCTCAAAAGAGCTCCAATATGTTGAAAAAGTCCAAATTGATCAAGTATGTCATGAAGGCATGAAAAACCATCTCCTAGATACTCTCAAATCCTTCAACAAAGAAAATAAAGGGTCCTATATGATCTCCACATGTTTGCAAACTGAATCCTATTGTCCTGCATTTTGTCACCACAAAATGTAGGTAACAGTACGAAACTTTCAAACTTAGTTTTGTGTTTTTCTATATCGATTCACTATTTAATTAGCCAATAATGATCGATCAATTGATCTCAATTTGATTAGTGAATCCTTATGCTGAAGGTTTTCATCAAGTCTTTTTTCATTTTGACTTCCTATACTTGATTTTTGAATCCTTCGGCATCCTTTGGTATATTTTTTAGTGTATTTTTAGTTGCTTTTGGTCTTTTTGTTTCGTCCAATCTCTTGCTTTTGGTTTTCCCTTTGATTTGATCTATCGTTGGGCTTAATCAAACTTGTCAATCAAAAGATATGGTCATTTAAGTGCTAAAAAAGTGGACTCTCCAAGCTCAACTACATATTTAAAAAAATAAATGTTATTTTCTATAGTTGAGTTGCACTTTTTGAAAAATATAACATAAAATCACTTTATGTTATGTTTTTAAGTTACTTTATCACTTAAATTTATAACTTAAGTGATTAAAGTGCACTTTATGATATATTTTTATGTTGAGTTGCTTTTTAATTTTTCACTCAAGTGACTATATTACTTTATTGTTCTATTTAAATGTTGAGTTTTACTTTATGTTTTAAATAACATATAAGTTAATATTACTTTATAAAATAGTATTTACACATTATGTATTTATATATTTTGTGTTAATAGTTATTTTGGACCTTTTAAGTGATATTACACTCAACATTTTAAATATACATGTGCTTAATTATTCACTTAAGTTGTGTATAGCAACAACATGTCAACAATCTCCTACATTACATGCATTTGCATCTAGAGAGTGAGCTTTGCATGTAAAGTAAAAAATAAAACATGTCATTGCATTTTGAGAGTGAGTTTTTCATTTTTTATCAAAAACATGACATGCAATAGCACTTCTAGAACTCGTTTTTGCTTAGGAAGTGTTTTTTATGCCAAAATAATTCATGCATATGCACTTGGAGAGTGCATTTTGGCTGGGAGTGTCTTTTCAAGTCAAAAATATGAAAAATAACATATGTAAGTGCATCTCAAGAACCCGTTTTTGCTTGAGAAGTCATTTTTTGTGTAAAAAATGTGACATGCATATGCATGTATAGAGTGCATTTTGGTTGGAAATGTATTAAGGAAGTAAAAAAAAAGTAAAACTTCACATGCGCATGCACTTCTAGAGTGCGTTTTGGCTGGGAATGAACTTTCAAGTCAAAAAACATGAAAAGTAACACATGTCTTCGCATGTGTAGGACCCATTTTTGCTTTGCAAGCCCAATGCAAGCTAAAATAACATATGTGATTGCATGTATAGAGTGCATTTTTGGTCTAGGGCATCATTTCATGCCAAAAATGTGACATGTAATAGCATGTCTAGAACCTGTTTTTGCTTCGAGAGGTTATTTGCAAGCCAAAATAACACAAGTCATTGCATCTCAATAGTCCGTTTTGCTTCCAAATGCATGTGTTCTTCATTTAAGAGAAAAAAATTTACATTCTCAGTCCAAAATAATTTGTGCAAGGGCATCATTTGAAGGCATTTCCATTAAAAACACCCAACAAGATTGATTGGAAGGGTTTGTAAACTTATTTTTTATCAAATGTAAAGTTTTTTGTTGCATGTTGAGAGCATTATTGGTAACTTGGAAATAGTCAAAGATTTTTGACTTGTTGGATACAAATACATCTCTAGAATCTATTTTTGTTGAAGACAAAGACATTTCAACTTCTCTTTCTCCCATTTTTGGCTTATTGAGCTCCAAGTAAGTATATGTATTTGATTTTGTTTTAGTTTTTCTCTTATTTTTCCTACAATGTTGCATTTTATGGCTCATTTACTTCCATTTGTTCAAGTGCAGCCCATGTATTTTGCATTTTGTGTTCAAATAAGTTGAAATATTCTCTTCACCAATGCATAAAAATCATCCTACACTCAAAAATGAAATTGCATGTGAAGATTAGTTCCAAGTTTTTGACATGTTTGAGTCAATAGCAAGAGGTTTGTTTTTTGTTTTTGAGCTTGTTTGCTTGCTTGTTTGTTGTTTGTTTTTGAAGAAAGTTGAAATCATCCCCTCAAGAATGTAAGTGCACACATTCATTCCAATTCATCATTCATTCTCTGACATATGTAGTTACATCTCCCAAGCCCATTACATGTAAAATAAAAAATAAAAAATTCTCCAATACATGTAATCACCTCTCAAGAGTCTGATTTTGGTAAAAGGTCACTCTTTTAAATACCAAAATTACCATTTACATATTTCCATGTGCTTCCAACTTGCATCCTTGTCCATACAAACAAATCCTACATGCAATCCACCTTCACAAGTCTAATTTTGCTCCTTTTTGTCCATATACATGTGCCATTATTTTCATTTTCAGCCAACATGTGTGTTCTATGGGTATCTAATCAATACTCCAAATACCTTGTTCTTCATAGATCTATCATTAAAAACCAAAGCCTAACCCTTTCATGGATCTAATCTCCTCAGATGATGTATCTACCCTTTGGAATTTCCATGTTGCAACATAGGATATATCAGCACCATCAAAAGTCAAAGGAAAAATATGCCAAAGAGCTGGCTCATAACACAACCTCACTTGCTTCATCAAATCTTGATCAAATTTGAGATATAGAGATTGGGTATGTTGACATGATTGATTTAGTGCAAAGACTCGACAAAGTCCAGGGAATGGAAAAGCTTTTGGCAAAGCCACAAGGGGATCTGGAGAGCTATCAAGCAGTAGAAGTGGACACCATCAACAATCTCACGCAAACAAGATGCAAGGTTCTTACCGAAGATGATAACCTCTTCACTGAAGAGGAAATGATTAAAAAATTGTGAACTTAGCACATACAAATGTAATCAAGGTTGAAGCCATTTCAGAGATAGTGGAGATTCCAGATCTTTCTCTCTTATTCATGATTGTATTGCCAAATATAAGGCTTTCCTTAATACTTTCAAGGATTAATCCTCCTTTCTTCATCTTTATGTTTTAGTTTTCATGCTTTGTAGATTGGAGAAGATAAATTGCATGCAATGCAATTACATGTAAATTTGATTACATGTCCTTATGACATGTAATCCAATAATTTTTCTCACCTAGTTTTACCAGGTCAAAGTGGTTGAGTTGCACCCACTTTTTCCTCCTTTTTCTCATTTCTTTTCCTATAAAAGGAATGCCCCTCTCATTCTAAAAACCATCTTTATTTTATGCAAGAGAGCTCTTCCAAACTTGTGCAATCATAATTATGATTGTGTAGTACTATTTTGGAGAAAAATAAATAGAAAGAAACAATTGGAGCTGAAGCTGTGACCGAGTGCAATTGTGGTGAATCAAATTGGAAGCTGTGACTACAATTTGGTTTTACTATCTTTTTATTTTTGTGATTCATTCTTGTGTTTTGTTAAGAGAAAATTGAAAATTAGAAACAATCGGAGCCGAAGCTATGACTGGGAGTGATTATGGTAATATAAAACTAGAAGTTGTGATTGTAGGTTATATTACCATATCATTTTCATACACTTTGTTAGAATAGTTAGAAAATATCTACTTCTGGAAGTTTGTGTGCCCCAATGGTAGAGGTGTTTCTTATAGAATAGATAAATAGGTCATAGAGCTAAGCTAGTATGCTTTTTAATCAGCTTATGAGTTGGTGTTGGTTTATCGGTATAACTGTTTCTAGCTTTTAGATAGAAGTGTAGTTTAGAGATTAAAGCTTTTCCCATTACTCATTCCTCAGGGAAGTGGATTCCTTCTTGAAAGATAAGAAGAAGGAATATTTGTAACACCCTATTTGATAATCTCTTAACTTCTTGCTTACCTTGAGTTGATCCAAGGAATGATGAGAAGGGGGAGCCTTCCCTTTAAGGTAGGAGAGACATTGTCTCACACGCTGTGGCTGGTATCACTATTTTGTAACTGGATTTTTTCCAAAATTGTCGGTTGCAAAATATCCACCCGACAAACCCAACCCCTTTGAATACTTGGTCTTCCTCATAAAAAGTCAATTTGACTCCTTGACACAAAAGAGCATATGTTTTCTATAAATTTTCATTTTGTAATTTAATATCCATTAAGTGGCTTATAATGACCACCAACTTAATGAATATTAATTACATTTTATGAAAATACAAAAAGATGGAAAAATAATAATAATATACTTTTATATTAATATTTGTTAAGTAATGTAAAACATATTTAACAAATATTAATATAAAAGAAAATATTATTTACATTACATAGGCATGAAATTTTACTGCCCTGGGTGAACCCACAATAGTGGGTTACACTTTTTAGCCTGAACGGACACTAAACTCTACATTTTCAGAAAAATTTTCAGATTCGGATGCATATTGTCTTTGAACCGCTCGAAATCGAAGGATGAAGTAAATTAAAGTCTTTTAGGATTTTCTGTCTAGATTCTAAATATTTTTATTTTTATTTTTTTTAAATTTATTTGAATACTTTTTTCTTTCTCCCATGAAAACTTGTATGGTGCTGAAAATGTCATTTTCAAATAGTAACACTGTTTTCATAGAGCATAACTTTTTTTGTAAAATAGATATGGATGCGATTCTTTCGAATTTAGTTTTGTAACATCCATACGGAGGGCATTCAATTGGTTTGATGACATTATCACTATTATTGCAATTTTATTAACGTTTGAAGTTGACTAAACCAAAATTTTGACCTACCTTGACTACATAGCTTATAACTTATTGTGTATTTATCAAATTTCAATTATTATTTTTTAATAAAAAGTAGACTCAAATAAAGAGGGCACTGTTATTTTTCAAAAAAAAATTTCCTTGTTTTACTATTTTTTGTTGAACGTCAAACTTAGAGGTTTATATTTGATAAAAAACCTACATTCATTTAATGTCAAAAATCATACACATAATACATTTAAAAATAGTCAAATATATAATCGTTAAAAAGCTAGTTCTGAGTACTTGTTGTATGCAAAAGGACATCTTTTTATTCATCCATTTGATTAGCGCGCTTGAGACCCGAAGCCATGAAATTCTCAAAATTTCTTGAAAACTTGAAACCATCTCCCATTTTAGGTACTTTCGATCAAAAGTAAGTACTTTCGATCGAAAGTAATTTCTATCAAAATTACTTTGGCAAAAAATGCTAAATTTAGTCAATACTAAGGGACTTTCGATCGAAAGTCAAGTTTGACTTTCGATCGAAACCAATGTCGGCCTTTTTGGTGGCATTTTTGGGTAATTAGAATTTGGTATAAATAAATGTATATTTTTTTCATTTCATAAATCTGAAAGCTATAAAATAATTTGCATTTAAGAGAAGGAAGACATTTTGGCATGAAATAATTTTCTAAGTTGTGATGGGAAATAAAAAAAGAAGGCTAAACAAAAGTACATGACATTATTCAGAAGAGACTAAACAAAGACTACGTGAAGAATCATGAAAAAGATATCATCGTTGGAATCAAGGTATGTCTAAGATGTCTCTAGATAGATATTTTGAGTTGATGGTCAAGACTTGTCTTAATGTTCATGTAAATGTGATATTGTACAGGTCTATTAGATTTAACTAGACCTAATTGTAGACCTATTTGGACTAATAAGACTTATTAGAACTAATTAGGACCTATTCTAGGACTATTAGGACCCAATTAGAATCAATGAGAACCAATTAACACCTAATTAGACTCAATTAGGACTAATTAGGACTTAATAGGACCTATTAGGACTAATTAGGACCTATTAGGACTAATTAGGACTAATTAGGACTTATTAGGACCAATTAGGACTAATTAGGACCTATTAGGACCTATTAGAACCTAATTAGGACTAATTAGGACCTATTAGGACTAATTAGGATCTAATAGGACCTATTAGGACTAATTAGGACCTAATAGGACCTATTAGGACCTATTATGACCAACTAGACTCAATTAGGACCAATATGGACCAACTAGACTCAATTAGGACCAACTAGACACAATTATGACCAATTAGGACCTATTAGATTCAATTGTGACCTATTAGATCTAATTATACTCAATTAGGACCAATTAGGACCTAATATGAACCAACTAGACTCAATTAGGACCAACTAGACATAATTATGACCAATTAGGACCTAACATGACCTACTAAACTTAGTTAGGACTAATTAGACTCAATTAGGACCAATATGGACCTAATATGACCTATTAGACTCAATTAGGACCAATTAGGACCAATTAGGACCTAATATGGACCAATTAGGACCTAACATGACCTATTAGACTCAATTAGGACTAATTAGACTTAATTAGGATTGGTTAGGACCTAATATGGACCAACTAGACTCAATTAGGAGGTCAACTAGACTCAATTATGACCAATTAGGAACAATTAGGACCTATTAGATTCAATTATGACCTATTAGATCCAATTATAGTCAATTAGGACCAATTAGGACCTAATATGACCTATTAGACTCAATTAGGACCAACTAGACTCAATTAGGACCTATATGGACCAACTAGACACAATTATGACCAATTAGGATCTATTAGATTCAATTATGACCTATTAGATCTAATTATACTCAATTAGGACCAATTAAGACCTAATATGGACCAACTAGACTCAATTAGGACCAACTAGACATAATTATGATCAATTAGGACCTAATTAGGACCTATTAGGACCTAACATGACCTACTAAACTCAATTAGGACTAATTAGAATCAATTAGGACCAATTAGGACCTAACATGACCTACTAAAGTCAATTAGGACTAATTAGGCTCAATTAGGACCTATTAGGACTAATTAGAACTAATTAGACTCAATTAGGACCAATTAGGACCTAATATGACCTACTAAATTCAATTAGGACTAATTAGACTCAATTAGGACCTAATATGACCTATTAGACTCAATTAGGACCAATTAGACTCAATTGGGACCAATTAAGATGTAACATGACCTATTAGACTCAATTAGGAGTAATTCTAGACTTAATTAGGATTGGTTAGGACCTAATATGGACCAACTAGACTCAATTAGGAGGTCAAATAGACTCAATTATGACCAATTAGGAACAATTAGGACCTATTAGATTCAATTATGACCTATTAGATCCAATTACAGTCAATTAGGACCAATTAGGACCGAATATGACCTATTAGACTCAATTAGGACCACCTAGACCCAATTATGACCAACTAGACTCAATTAGGACCAATATGGACCAACTAGACTCAATTAGGACCAACTAGACACAATTATGACCAATTAGGACCTATTAGATTCAATTATGACCTATTATAATGCAAAGGTGTCAGCAAGAGTGTGGAGTGTCCTTCTTTTTGCTCCCACAACTCAACAACCAACTACAATGACATAAGGATGTTTCCAAACTCCTTTAATGGTGTAACACAACAAATAAAATGGTTTTCTATTCCAACAAACTCCTCTTGCAAGTTTATAAACTCAATCAAACTTTGGTGCCTTTTTGGCTTTAGGGACACTAGGCCTAAATCTAACCCTTAACTAGAACTCTTCACCAATGGACTTCCTGACCACTCCCAAGCATGTAGATGGTCCTAATATGACCTAAGGACTTTGAAAAAACTCTTGGTTTGTTCTCTTTACAACCGTACCATAGCAAACTAGACCTACACATCAATTTCCTTGTAACCCTCTCAACACAGATTTTCCACTCTAACTTCTTCACAGCTAGGTGTCTTGACACAATTAGGATATTTCTAGATACCCATTTGGAATTTTATTAATATCCCATGGCCTCGTTTCTCAACTCCACTTCAGCACCACCTAACACCTACTTTGGACACATACCTAATTGGCCTAGTTAGGCTTGGTTTACAAAGCAAGTATGAGGTATAGGGTTCATAGAATTGATAAGGGGCTTCAAATCCTCTTCTCCAACTCCAAATGACTCAAATCCATCATCACTTCATTTACTTTCTTACTCTACATACTTATTTGCTAATTTCTCCTACTTTCTAGGCTGAATCCATACAAAAAATTCAGTCTAGGGCTTGATGCATGAGAGCCTTTCCCTTCAAGCCAATGCATGAGCCTTTGGAATCCATTGGCATACTGACCTAAATTTCATTTTCTAGATTCTTAGGTTAACCCTACGGTTAGGATGCAAGTTAGGCCTCCATTTCTAACTAGTGCACTAGGAAGGCTTGTTTCCAGAATTGTTTGAAGAAAATAGTATAAAATTTAATCAAATGAATCTAAATCTTCACCAAATAAACTATAAAGTGAACTAACATGAAACAGAATATTTTCACATTCAAATCTCAACTCAGCAACCCGTACAACACAGAAGAATGGCTCAAAGATGTTTGATATTCCTCATTAATGGCATCAGTATATAGAAATCAAATTCTTGCCATTATGGCTCGAAGTGAAAGCATATATATAACCTTCAAAATGAAGGTATATCGATTGGAGAACCCATTTTGACTCTTGGGTTTCCAATTCTATCTTCTCGACAACTTTTAGAAAGTTGCATCAGCAACTTTTCTTGCATTTTTGCAATTTTGCAAAATATGTAATTTCTTGAACTCGATAGAGTTTATGATTTCTCTTTTAGATCAAAACCTATCAACATGTTATTTAAAGTAAATATACTCTAAAATTAACCTTTAAAACATCATAAGCCTAACCTAGCAATTTATCACTAACTAGGTAAACCCTATGACCTAAGGTATCTTAGGCTTATAACATTGCCAAAAGATCCTTGATCACACATCAGGGTTTTCAAACCAAAATTAGGATGATTTATTGAGATCAATACTATTTATTACAAACTCTAATAAAGCAACTCAAACTCATACTAGTGGAGGGTGCCCTGCACCATACTCCCTAAGACAAAATTAACTCAAGTCCCTTGAGTTTGGGTGTCCTTGAGGTTGAATCCAAGCTTCTTGATATCTGCAGGTGTAAGCCATGTTGCATCCTCCATTGAGTGATCTTTCCACTTAACTAGATTCTCATGGTAGTTGGATCTTCTTGTTTGTTTGGATATCCTCTTGTATAGTATGTAATCAATCTCAGGTTTCTTTGCTAATGGTAGGTCTGGCAGGTCTTGGACCTATGGTGGATCTTCAGTACCAGAATTTAGAGTGTCAACAATAGGAGCTTTGTAGGGGTACAAGTTAGCTATATTGAAGATTGGAGACAAGCCAATGTTAGGAGGTAATTCTAGCCTATATGCATTATTGCCACATTTCTTTAGAATTTTAAATGGCCCTATCTTCTTCATCATCAGTTTTGTGTACTTCTCTTTGGGCAGTATTTCTTTCTTAAGATGAGCCATTACCATATCTCCTACCTTAAATTTAACATCTCTCCTCTTGGAGTTTGCTGCTTGTTTGTATTTGGTGGAGCTTTGTTGTAACCTGTCCTTGACCTATTGGTGTATGTTCCTCATTGCCTTTGCAAAGTCTTCAGCTTGTGAACTTCTTGGACCAATGTTAGGGATGTTTCTTAGCTCCAAAACTCCTCTTGGATGTGAGCCATAGATGATTTGGAAAGGACTAAGTCCTGAACTTCTATTTACAGAGTCATTGTATGAGAACTCTGCTTGTGAAAGGATGGAATCCCATGCAACCCCATAATCCTTTGTCAAACATCTTAATAGGTTCCCTAGAGACCTATTTGTGACCTCAGTTTGTCCATCTGATTGAGGATGGTATGCTGATGACATAGCCAAGTTTGTCCCTAATTTATTCCATAGGGTACACCAAAAATGTCCTACAAACTTTAGATCCCTGTCTAAAATAATGGTTAATGGTAAACCATGGAGTCTAACAATATCCTTGAAGAAGAGTCCTGCAATGTTGGAGGCATCATGTGTTGTTTTGCACGGTATGAAGTGTGCCATTTTGGAGAACCTATCTACCACTACAAAAACACTGTCATGACCAGCTCTTGTCCTTGGAAGTCCCAATACAAAGTCCATGTTGATGGAGTCCTAAGGCTTGTTTGGAATTGGCAATGGTGTGTATAACCCTGCATTTGGACTGGTTCCTTTTGCCTTTTGACATGCTAGGCAGCATTCCACAAATTTTCTGATCTCAATTTGCATCTTGGGCCAGAAATAGAATCTCCAAACTAGTTCAAGTGTCTTATCAAGGCCAAAATGACCTAATAGACATCCACAATGATTTTCCTTTATGATATTTTCTCTCATAGAGAAATTAGGGATGCACAATTGACTCCCCTTAAACAACAATCCTTCTTGAATCATATATTCAGCAAATTCAGTGTGATACCTATCTCCTAGCTCTAAGCAAACTTGGTAAATCTCCTTGAAATCTACATCATTGGGGTACATGTCTTTTAGGACAAAGATTCCTACACTTTCCAAGGTTACCTTTTGTATGGTTAAGTTTCTCCTACTTAAGGCATCAACCACCTTATTGGTGATCCCTTTCTTATGTTTGATGGTGAAAGTGGATGCCTGCAAGTATTCCATCCACTTTAGGTGCCTATGATTCAACTTCTCTTGCCTGTTAAGAAAACTCAAAGCATGATTGTCAGTATAAACAATAAATTCTTTTGGCAATAAGTAATGCCTCCACTTTATCAATGATTGAACCATGGCATACATCTCTAGATCATAGGTAGAGTATTTCTGCTTAGCTTCATTAAATTTTTTTAGTAAAAAATGTCACAGGCCTCCCTTCTTGACTGAGAACACCTCCAATATCCCTCTTGCTAGTATCACATTCAATAGTAAAGACCTTGTGAAAATCAGGAAGTGTTAGTATAGGTTGTCTAGCTATTCTTGTCTTCAAGTATTCAAATGATTTTTTTGTAGCATCAGTCCATATAAACTTGCATTTTCTTCCCCCTTTGATAGTATCTATCATGGGAGCACTCACCCCACTGAAATCCTTTGTGAATTTTCTATAGAAACAAGCCAATCCGTGGAAGCTTTTGACTTCACTAAAAGATTTTGGAGTAGGCCAGTTTACTATTGCTTCAACTTTAGAGGGATCCATTTTTAGATTGCCCTTGGAGATCACAAAACTAAGAAATATCAACTCTTCCTGCATAAACACACACTTTTCTAAATTTATCCTCAACTTTTCTTCATGCAATGTCCTCGTTACCATATCAAGATGTGCCAGGTGTTCCTCTTTATCTTTGCTAAATATCAAGATATCATCTAAGTAGACAACCATAAAATGATTTATGAAAGGTTTGAGAACCTCATTCATCAATCTCATGAAGGTACTAGGAGCATTTGAGAGACCAAAAGGAATCACTACCCATTCAAACAAACTCTCATTGGTTTTGAAAGTTGTTTTCCACTCATCCCCCTCTCTTATTCTGATTTGATGGTATCCACTCTTGAGATCAAATTTTGAATAATATTTTGCCCCTCCTAAATAGTCCATAAGGTCTTCAATTCTTGGCATAGGAAACCTATATCTGATGGTTATCCTATTGATGGCTCTAGAGTCCATACATAATCTCCATGTTCCTTCCTTTTAGGGGCTAGGACTACAGGAACAACACAAGGTCTTATGCTCTTTCTAATGAAACCTTTCTCCATTAACTCTTGTATTTGTCTAGCAATTTTTGCATTTTGGGCAGGGGTCAATTTGCATGTAGCCTTGTTTGGCAAGGTGGAGCTAGGTATGAAGTCAATGCAGTGACTAATACTCCTCTTAGGTGGTAAAATATCAGTGCTTTTGTCTGCAATCAATCCCTTATACTTGCCTAATAACTCTGCTACTTCCTTGGGGCCAACATTGCTTTGAAATTCCTGATTATTTGGTGTCTTCTTAGACTCTATTTTAGGCTTGACTATGATGGAAAAATAGGGGGTATCCTTCTCCTTAAGAACTTTTAAAAACTCTTTCTCTCCTACCAACATAACACTGCTCTGTGAAGGCTAATCTTTGTCACAATCAGGGAGGGGTGTCATAGTATAACTAATCCCATTCTTTGTTAAAGTATACACATTCTTCTTACCTTCATGTTGGGCCTCAACATCATATTGCCAAGGTCTCCCAAGGAGAAGATGGCATGCATCCATGTCAACAACTTCACATAGAACCTTATCTTTGTATTCTCCTATTTGGAAACTTACCTAACTCTGCTCATCTATCAAGGTTTGCTAATCTTTATTAAGCCAAGACACTCTATATGGGTTTGGGTGTGGGATTTTCTTCAAACCAAGCTTATCTACCATTGTACTTGACACTAAGTTCTCTGTGGAACCAGAATCAACAATAACTTTACAAATCTTACCAAGTACCTTGCAGTGGGTTCTAAAAAGATTCTTTCTCTATGGTGGCTCCTTGGGACATGGTAGTTGCAGGAGAGTCCTATTAAACATTAGACTCACTCCTTGTTCAGGGTTTGTAGGTCTAGAGATGGTGGTGTGATATGAGGTCATGCTTTGATAATCTTCTTCTTGTGTGAGTTGAACTCTTCTATCCCCTCTTGAGGTGTTGGCTTTGTTTGGGCACCTAAATGATTGGTGTCCAATTTGATTGCATGTGAAACACTTTCTAGTGAAAGTAGAATTACTTCTTCCTCCTGTCCTTCCTCTATTATTGCCTCTATTTCCTCTAAAGTTACCCCTATTCTAATTTTCTTTATCAAACTCTTGATGATTAGAATCTCCTTATTGTTTTGGAGATGGACCTCTTCCTTGAAACCTCCCTCTACCTTTGAAATTATTCCCTCTACCTCTATTTTATTCTCCTCTCCTCTTTTGTTTGTCTTCAATCTTTGCAGCCATTTGATAACATTGGTGTACACTTTGAGGGTAGAATAGGCTCAACTCATCTTGTATGCTATACTTGAGTCCATTTATGTATCTAGCCAGCCTTTGGGTTTCACTTTCAGGAATCCTAGCTTTCATAGAGAGTTTATGAAACTCATCAGTATAAGACCCTACATTAAGGTCCTTCTACTTTAAATTTTGCAACCTCTTATGGAGAGTGACTTCATAGTCCTCTGGGACAAATTGCTTCTTTATTTCTCTGAACATCTTCTTTCATGTGGTGATAGGCTCCTTTTCTTTCTCTATCCTCTCCCTTTGTAGGAAATTCCACCAACTTAGTGCAGGTCCCTTGAGCTTAGACTTAGCAGTTTTGGTTCTTTGTGAACTAGGAATGTCTTCACATTCAAAGTAGTTTTCTAGGGCCTCTATCCAATCCATGCATTCCTCAGGGTTCATCTTGCCCAAAAACATTGGTAGGTTTGGTTTGTTATCTGTCCTACCCATTCTTTCCAAAGCTTCTAGCATCCTTTGCTCCTTAGATACTTTTCCCTTTCCTCCATTACCATCATCTTGTTCCTCTTCAGACTCTGAATCTGAATCTGAATCTTCATCATGGACCTTCCTGGCCTGAGAATTCTTTAACTTCTCAATTTCAGCTTCCATCTTTCTGTTCTTAGCTGCTTGTTCCTTCACTATCTTTGCAAGTTCTATGTTCATGATTCTTAAAGGTATCTCTCCACTAGAGGAGTCAGTATTCTCCACCATGTCTCTTCCCAAGAGCTTTTGTGGGCTCTGATACCACCTAATGCAGAGGTGTCAACAAGAGTGTGGAGTGCCCTTCTTTTTGCTCCCACAACTCACCAACCAACTACAATGACCTAAGGATGTTTCAAAAATCCTTTAATGATGTAACACAACCAATATAATGGTTTTCTATTCCAAAAAACTCCTCTTGCAAGTTTATAAACTCAATCAAACTTTGGTGCCTTTTTGGCTTTAGGGACACTAGGCCTAAATCTAGCCCTTAACTAGAACTCTTCACTAGTGGACTTCCTGACCACTCCCAAGCATGTAGATGGTCCTCATATGACCTAAGGACTCTAAAAAAACTCTTGTTTTGTTGTCTTAACAACCATACCATAGCAAAATGACCTGCACATCAATTTCCTTGTAGCCCTCTCAACACAGATTTTCCACTCTAACTTCTTCACAGCTAGGTGTCTTGACACAATCAAGATATTTCTAGATACCCATTTGGAATTTTATTAAGATCCTAGGGCCTTGTTTTTTAAATCCACTCCAGAACCACCTAACACCTACTTTGGACACATACCTAATTGGCCTAGTTAGGCTTGGTTTACAAAGCAAGTATGAGGTATAGGGTTCATAGAATTGATATAGGGCTTCATATCCTCTTCTTCAACTCCAAATGACTCGAATCCATCATCACTTCACTTACTTCCTTACTCTACACACTTATTTGCTAATTTCTCATACTTTCTAAGCTGAATCCATACAAAAAATTCAGTCTAGGGCCTGATGCATGAGGGCCTTTCCCTTTGAGCCAATGCATGAGCCTTTGGAATCCATTGGCATACTAACCTGACTTGCATTTTCTAGATTCTTAGGTTAACCCTACGGTTAGGA
The DNA here is from genome assembly GCA_027943335.1 of Chamaecyparis obtusa. NCBI lineage: Eukaryota > Viridiplantae > Streptophyta > Pinopsida > Cupressales > Cupressaceae > Chamaecyparis > Chamaecyparis obtusa. The sequence continues at coordinate 28,003 of BSBK01004015.1, read as the reverse complement.
TGCAAGTTAGGCCTCCATTTCTAACTAGTGCACTAGGAAGGCCTATTTCCAGAACCGTTTGAAGAAAATAGTATAAACTTTAATCAAATGAATCTAAATATTCACCAAATCAACTATAAAGTGAACTAACATGAAACACAATATTTTCACATTCAAATCTCAACTCAGCAACCTGTACATGCTCGTACAACATAGAAGAATAGCTCAAAGACTTTGATATTCCTCATTAATGGCATCAATATATAGAAATCAAATTCTTGCCATTATGGATCAAAGTGAAAGCATATATATAACCTTCAAAATGAAGGTATATCGATTGGAGAACCCATTTTGACTCTTGGGTTTCCAATTCTATCTTCTCGACAACTTTTAGAAAGTTGCATCAGTAACTTTTCTTGCATTTTTGCAATTTTGCAAAATATGTAATTTCTTGAACTCGATAGAGTTTATGATTTCTCTTTTAGATCAAAACCTATAAACATGTTATTTAAAGTAAATATACTCTAAAATTAACCTTTAAAACATCATAAGCCTAACCTAGCAATTTATCACTAACTAGGTAAACCCTATGACCTAAGGTATCTTAGGCTTATAACATTGCCAAAAGATCCTTGATCACACATCAGGGTTTTCAAACCAAAATTAGGATGATTTATTGAGATCAATCCTATTTATTACAAACTCTAATAAAGCAACTCAAACTCATACTAGTGGAGGGTTCCCTGCACCATATTAGATCCAATTATAGTCAATTAGGACCTAATATGACCTATTAGACTCAATTAGGACCAATATGGACCAACTAGACACAATTATGACCAATTAGGACCTAATTAGGACCTATTAGATTCAATTATGACCTATTAGATCTAATTATACTCAATTAGGACCAATTAGGACCTAATATGGACCAACTAGACTCAATTAGGACCAACTAGACATAATTATGATCAATTAGGACCTAATTAGGACCTATTAGGACCTAACATGACCTATTAAACTCAACTAGGACTGATTAGACTCAATTAGGACCAATTAGGACCTAACATGACCTACTAAAGTAAATTAGGACTAATTAGACTCAATTAGGACCTAAAATGACCTATTAGACTCAATTAGGATCAATTAGACTCAATTGGGACCAATTAGGACCTAATATGGACCAATTAGGACCTAAAATGACCTATTCGACTCAATTAGGACTAAATAGACTCAATTATGACCAATTAGGAATAGTTAGGACCTAATTAGGACCTATTAGATTCAATTATGACCTATTAGATCCAATTATAGTCAATTAGGATCAATTAGGACCTAATACGACCTATTAGACTCAATTAAGACCAATTAGAATCAATTAGGACCAATTAGGACCTAATATGGATCAATTAGGACCTAACATGACCTACTAAACTCAATTAGGACTAATTAGACTCAATGAGGACCAATTAGGACTCAATTAGGACCAACTAGACACAATTATGACCAATTAGGACCTATTATATTCAATTATGACCTATTAGATCCAATTATAGTCAATTAGGACCAATTAGAACCTAATATGACCTATTAGACTCAATTAGGACCAACTAGACTCAATTTGGACCAATATGGACCAACTAGACTCAATTAGGACCAACTAGACACAATTATGACTAATTAGGACCTATTAGATTCAATTATGACCTATTAGATCTAATTATACTCAATTAGTACCAATTAGGACCTAATATGGACCAACTAGACTCAATTAGGACCAACTAGACACAATTATGATCAATTAGGACCTAATTAGGACCTAACATGACCTACTAAACTCAATTAGGACTAATTAGACTCAATTAGGACCAATTAGGACCTAACATGACCTACTAAAGTCAATTAGGACTAATTAGACTCAATTAGGACCTATTAGAACTAATTAGAACCAATTAGACTCAATTAGGACCAATTAGGACCTAACATGACCTACTAAATTCAATTAGGAGTAATTAGACTGAATTAGGACCAATTATGACCTAATATGACCTATTAGACTCAATTAGGACCAATTAGACTCAATTGGGAATAATTAGGATCTAATATGGACCAATTAGTACATAACATGACCTATTAGACTCAATCAAGACTAATTCTAGACTTAATTAGGATTGGTTAGGATCTAATATGGACCAACTAGACTCAATTAGGAGGTCAACTAGACTCAATTATGACCAATTAGGAACAATTAGGACCTAATTAGGACCTATTAGATTCAATTATGACCTATTACATCTAATTATAGTCAATTAGAACCAATTAGGACCTAATATGACCTATTAGACTCAATTAGGACCAACTAGACTCAATTAGGACCAACTAGACACAATTATGACCAATTAGGACCTAGTTAGGACCTATTTGATTCAATTATGACCTATTAGATCTAATTATACTCAATTAGGACCAATTAGGACATAATATGGACCAACCAGACTCAATTAGGACCAACTAGACACAATTATGATCAATTAGGACCTAATTAGGACCTATTAGGACTTAACATGACCTACTAAACTCAATTAGGACTAATTAGACTTAATTAGGACCCATTAGGACCTAACATGACCTACTAAAGTCAATTAGGACTAATTAGACTCAATTAGGACCTATTAAGACTAATTATAACCAATTAGACTCAATTAGGAGCAATTAGGACCTAACATGACATACTAAATTCAATTAGGACCTAATATGACCTAATAGACTTAATTAGGACCAATTAGACTCAACTGAGACCAATTAGGACCTAATATGGACCAATTAGGACCTAACATGACCTATTAGACTCAATTAGGACTAATTAGACTCAATTAGGAGTAATTCTAGACTTAATTAGGATTGGTTAGGACCTAATATGGACCAACTAGACTCAATTAGGAGGTCAACTAGACTCAATTATGACCAATTAGGAACAATTAGGACCTATTAGATTCAATTATGACATATTAGATCCAATTATAGTCAATTAGGACCAATTAGGACCTAATATGACCTATTAGACTCAATTAGGACCACCTAGACTCAATTATGACCAACTAGACTCAATTAGGACCAATATGGACCAACTAGACTCAATTAGGACCAACTAGACACAATTATGACCAATTAGGACCTACTAGATTCAATTATGACCTATTAGATCCAATTATAGTCAGTTAGGACCAATTAGGACCTAATATGACCTATTAGACTCAATTAGGACTAACTAGACTGAATTAGGACCAACTAGACTCAATTAGGACCAACTAAACACAATTATGACCAATTAGGACCTAATTAGGACCTATTAGATTCAATTATGACCTATTAGATCTAATTATACTTAATTAGGACCAATTAGGACTTAATATGGACCAACTAGACTCAATTATGACCAACTAGACACAATTATGATCAATTAGGACCTAATTAGGACCTATTAGGACCTAACATGACCTACTAAACTCAATTAGGACTAATTAGACTCAATTAGGACCAATTAGGACCTAACATGACCTACTAAAGTCAATTAGGACTAATTAGACTCAAGTAGGACTAATAGACTCAATTAGGATCTAATATGACCTATTAGACTCAATTAGGACCAATTAGACTCAATTGGGACCAATTAGGACCTAATATGGACCAATTAGGACCTAACATGACCTATTAGACTCAATTAGGACTAACTAGACTCAATTATGACCAATTAGGAACAATTAGGACCTAATTAGGACCTATTAGATTCAATTATGACCTATTAGATTTAATTATAGTCAATTAGGATCAATTAGAACCTAATATAACCTATTAGACTCAATTAAGACCAATTAGACTCAATTAGGACCAATTAGGACCTAACATGACCTACTAAACTCAATTAAGACTAATTAGACTCAATTAGGACCAATTAAGACTCAATTAGGACCAACTAGACACAATTATGACTAATTAGGACCTAATTAGGACCTATTAGATTCAATTATGATCTATTAAATCCAATTATATTCAATTAGGACCAATTAGGACCTAATATGACATATTAGACTCAATTAGGACCAACTAGACTCAATTAGGACCAATATGGACCAACTAGACTCAATTAGGACCAACTAGACACAATTATGACTAATTAGGACCTAATTAAGACCTATTAAATTCAATTATGACCTATTAGATCTAATTATACTCAATTAGAACCAATTAGGACCTAATATGGACCAACTAGACACAATTATGATCAATTATGACCTAATTAGGACCTACCATGACCTACTAAACTCAATTAGGACTAATTAGACTCAATTAGGACCAATTAGGACCTAACATGACCTACTAAAGTCAATTAGGACTAATTAGACTCAATTAGGACCTATTAGGACTAATTAGAACTAATTAGACTCAATTAGGACCAATTAGGACCTAACATGACCTACTAAATTCAATTAGGATTAATTAAATTGAATTAGGACCAATTATGACCTAATATGACCTATTAGATTCAATTAGGACCAAGTAGACTCAATTGGAACCAATTAGGACCTAATATGGACCAATTAGGACTTAACATGACCTATTAGACTCAATTAGAACTAATTAGACTCAATTAGGACTAATTCTAGACTTAATTAGGATTGGTTAGGACCTAATATGGATAAACTAGACTCAATTAGGAGGTTAACTAGACTCAATTATGACCAATTAGGAACAATTAGGACCTATTAGATCCAATTACAGTCAATTAGGACCGATTAGGACCTAATATGACTTATTAGACTCAATTAGGACCACCTAGACTCAATTATGACCAACTAGACTCAATTAGGACCAACTAGACACAATTATGACCAATTAGGACCTATTAGATTCAATTATGACCTATTAGATCCAATTATAGTCAATTAGGACCAATTAGGACCTAATATGACCTATTAGACGCAATTAGGACCAACTAGACACAATTATGACCAATTAGGACCTAATTAGGACCTATTAGATTCAATTATGACCTATTAGATATAATTATACTCAATTAGGACCAATTAGGACCTAATATGGACCAACTAGACTCAATTATGACCAACTAGACACAATTATGATCAATTAGGACTTAATTAGGACGTAACATGAGCTACTAAACTCAATTATGACTAATTAGACTCAATTAGGACCAATTAGGACCTAACATGACCTACTAAAGTCAATTAGGACTAATTAGACTCAATTAAGACCTAATATGACCTATTAGACTCAATTAGGACCAATTAGGACCTAATATGGACCAATTAGGACCTAACATGACCTATTAGACTCAATTAGGACTAAGTAGACTCAATTATGACCAATTAGGAACAATTAGGACCTTATTAGGACCTATTAAATTCAATTATGACCTATTAGATCCAATTATAGTCAATTAGGATCAATTAGAACCTAATATGACCTATTAGACTCAATTAGGACCAATTAGACTCAATTAGGACCAATTAGGACCTAATATGGACCAATTAGGACCTAACATGACCTACTAAACTCAATTAGGACTAATTAGACTCAATTAGGACCAATTAGGACTCAATTAGGACCAACTAGACACAATTATGACCAATTAGGACCTAATTAGGACCTATTAGATTCAATTATGACCTATTAGATCCAATAATAGTATTAGATCCAATTATAGTCAATTAGGACCAATTAGGACCTAATATGACCTATTAGACTCAATTAGGACCAACTAGACTCAATTAGGACCAACTAGACACAATTATGACCAATTAGGACCTAATTAGGACCTATTAGATTTAATTATGACCCGTTAGATCTAATTATACTCAATTAGGACCAATTAGGACCTAATATGGACCAACTAGACTCAATTAGGACCAACTAGACACAATTATGATCAATTAGGACCTAATTAGGACCTATTAAGACCTAACATGACCTACTAAACTAAATTAGGACTAATTAGACTCAATTAGGACCTAACATGACCTACTAAAATCAATTAGGACTAATTAGACTCAATTAGGACCTAATATGACCTATTAGACTCAATTAGGATCAATTAGACTCAATTGGGACCAATTAGGACCTAACATGACCTATTAGACTCAATTAGGACTAACTAGACTCAATTATGACCAATTAGGAACAATTAAGACCTAATTAGGACCTATTAGATTCAATTATGACCTATTAGATCCAATTATAGTCAATTAGGATCAATTAAGACCTAATATGACCTATTAGACTCAATTAGGACCAATTAGACTAAATTAGGACCAGTTAGGACTTAATATGGATCAATTAGGACCTAACATGACCTACTAAACTCAATTAGGACCAATTAGGATCAACTAGACACAATTATGATCAATTAGGACCTAATTAAGACCTATTAGATTCAATTATGACCTATTAGATCCAATTATAGTCAATTAGGACCAATTAGGACCTAATATGAGGTATTAGACTCAATTAGGACCAACTAGACTCAATTAGGACCAACTAGACACAATTATGACCAATTAGAACCTAATTAGGACCTATTAGATTCAATTATGACCTATTAGATTTAATTATACTTAATTAGGACCAATTAGGACCTAATATGGACCAACTAGACTCAATTAGGACCAACTAGACACAATCATGATCAATTAGGACCTAATTAAGACCTATTAGGACCTAACATGACCTACTAAACTGAATTAGGAGTAATTAGACTCAATTAGGACCAATTAGACCCTAACATGACCTACTAAAGTCAATTAGGACTAATTAGACTCAATTAGGACCTAATATGACCTATTAGACTCAATTAGGACCAATTAGACTCAATTGGGACCAATTAGGACCTAATATGGACCAATTAGGACCTAACATGACCTATTAGACTCAATTAGGACTAACTAGACTCAATTATGACCAATTAGGAATAATTAGGACCTATTAGATTCAATTATGACCTATTAGATCTAATTATAGTCAATTAGGATCAATTAGGACCTAATATGACCTATTAGACTCAATTAGGACCAATTAAGACCTAATATGGACCAATTAGGACCTAACATGACCTACTAAACTCAATTAGACTAATTAGACTCAATTAGGACCAATTATGACCAATTAGGACCAACTAAACACAATTAGGACCAATTAGGACCTAATTAGGACCTATTAGGACCTAACATGACCTACTAAACTCAATATGGACTAATTAGACTCAATTAGGACCAATTAGGACCTAATATGACCTATTAGACTCAATTATGACCAATTAGACTCAATTGGAACCAATTAGGACCTAACATGACCTATTAGACTTAATTGGGACTAACTAGACTCAATTATGACCAATTATGACCTATTAGATTCAATTATGACCTATTAGATCCAATTATAGTCAATTAGGACCAATTAGGACCTAATATGATCTATTATACCAACTTATACTAATTATGACTAATTTATACTTCATACATGTGTAGGAAATGCTCAAGAATCACAAGCTGAACAAGCTGCCCAACCTTCAGAAGTTGGAGAAGGGTCATCTCAAGCTCAACAAACCCAACCTTCATAAGTTGGAGAAGGGTCATCACAAGCTCAAAAAGCCCAACCTTTAGAAGTTGGAGAAGGGTTATCACAAGCTCAACAATCACAAGTCTCAGAATATCAAATAAGTACACATCTCTCTCTTTCTCTCACTGACTCTCTCGATTTAGTCACTGTCTCAATTTAGTCTCTTATTGGTGAATATACATTTTGGGTCTTTCCCCTAAGAATAAGTTATTGTTTTTGTTGTGTACATGTAGCCTTTGATGATGAAAATGTTGGACAAAGGGCATCCCAGGTTGATTCAACCCAAGGTCAAACAAGTATGTGTTTCTCTCATTAATGTATAATAATTTATAGGTAGAACATGTTCAAGAGCTTGTAAATATGTATTTCATGAAGGTCCCCTTAAGATGAGATATTAAGATTTTTTATTTTATTTTATTTGTAGTGGAAGTGCAAGAAACATATGTGAATGATAGTCTACTCCAACAGTTGAAGAGAAAAATTAATCGTAAAAGCATAGATCATTTAATTGAAATGGATGTGGAAAAATTGAGAGATTATGCTAAATAACCCATAAATATTACTGTTTAGGCTTAGAATTGTTACCTTTATCAGGCAATGAGGCTAACAACAATTCTAACTGACAATGGAAACCTTTCCTAGCTGTGGGTGGACTATGATTAGAAAGGAATCTCTGGATTCTAGGTCGGCTCCTATAAAAATTGGCTATCACTTTACTAACCTGAATAACTTGATGGGAAAAGGGGAAAAGGAATTGATAAACTTAGAAAATAAGGTGATACACCAATGACTGATTCAGAAATAAGAAAAGAAAACAACAACTCTAGACCTAGTTCACAATGAAATTCAGATGTTTGGAACACTTTTCATCATATAGACTAATGAATTTGATAATTAGGGATTAACCACAAACTATTGAACTCTTAGCAACATACGTTTCTCAAATAAGGTTTGATTAATCGAACTTATCAATCTTGGAAGGAACAATGAAACATTCACATCCAAAATCAAAATCAGAATTATAAACACTTACTAAAGAAGATGGAAAGGCATGATAATCTGAACACAAAAATGACTTGTAATCTGGTATATTTCCTTCAAATTTCTACAAAAATGGTTACAAAAGTGGCCTGAGAAACATCTAGGAACAATACATTCACTAAAATGCCCTCTTTTCAAAATCTGCAACCCCTAGAAAAGAAAATCTTCCTTCCTAAAAAAAAACCTCCAAAACCCTAATCCGGGAATACCTATCCCTTACAAAAATGCCCTATCTTGGCCATAAATCATGCCAACTAATTAGACCACATGTCCTAAAAAATGAAAAGTCTATCTTCCCTAAATTTTGGCTTTAATAAGGAATAAAATTCCTTTTACAAAATAATAATGCCAAAATTTTATCTATCTTTTAAATAAAAATGGCTCAAAATAAGGAATTTTCAAAAAATCCCTCTACAATATATGATGCCAAATTTATTAAAAGAAAATAAATATTAAAAAGACTTTAATATTTATTGATGCCAAAAGACTATAAAACAAATAAACCTAACCTACACATTAAATACATTTTAACTTAGACAAAGCTAAGTGTATGAAATAAGGCAAAGTAGGGAGTCGACATGACTACAACCCACTTGCCATATACGATGTGAAAAATATACTAAAATGCAAGGTGGCATTGTTTGTGATATTCGAGATGTAAGGTGGCATTCTGTGGTCATATTGAATGTCTGATAGTCCCTCTCTTCTCACGGATTCCAAATTATATTTGTTTCATTTTGGGCACTTTGTCTCTGACATACGAACTTGGCATTTTGATAAGGGAATCATAGCCTACTTCTTTGTCTGTCGAACTATCTGGAGAAATTTGGCATATTTATTGAAAATTTTCTTGCAAGAATTCAGGGAATCATACCCTAATAAATAGGAAGAACTTGGCATGCATCTGATGAAACTGTAAGTCTCCCCTTTCGGATCTCTGTTAATGCTTTATTGCAAAAATGTGGCCATTATTTTTGAATAAAATGTGCTTTATCTTTGCATAATATATGTCTTTTTTGTTCATTTGTGCTACTGATCGATAGGAAGATGAAGTGTGTGTTCTCTATTTGAACCCTCTGTTAATGTTTTTACAAAATGTGCCATGATTTTTTGCATAAAATGTGCTTTCATCTGTTGGAAACGTGGCTTCTCTAATGCTTTACTAATTTAGTGCATACACACTGTTTGTTCCATATTTGTTGAAAAATAAAGCACAAACGTGCCCTCTTTTTTCTGCATAATGTGTTGAAATTTACTGTCTGATACACAAGCAGATTTAGCATATACAAACACAGTTTTGATCAAAACATTACACAGTTTCATTGCATAAATGGTGAGTTTTTATGCATAATGGGGTTTCAAACTTGAGAAAACCTTGCTGAACATATAGCTTGATTCATGATTTGAACTTGCTATTTTGACATTTTTGGATTCAAATCTTCAATTGGCATTCTACCTTCAGACATATACTTGAGCATCTGTAGTAAAACATGCTCTTTTGTTTGCAATAATAATAAGGCTTAGAACTGAGAGTCTTGGAACATTTCTTCACTCTAATGTTCAACATACGAACTCACTATTTTCCTTTTCAAACATCTTTGCATCTTCACTGCTATTTTGCTATTCTGAGTTTGAATATTACTGATAACAACAAGTTGATTCACAACATTATTTGCTATTATCAGTAAATTTTGACAATGTTTACCAAAACAATGCACTGTAACTTGCGAAAAAGAACCCATAGTTAAGATGACTTTAAAAGTCTCTACTCACAAACAAGGGTTTTAAAAGTTTTGAACACTCATCATGCTATAAATGAACTCACATTTTTGACCACTATTTTCTCTTCTGAAGATGCTCTATTTTTATTTTGCAATGCACAAGTGCACAAGTATGTGCCCTCCATCTCGATTTTACAGTCTCATTGAAGAATGAAGCATTGATAAACTTTGTAAAACACTTACAGTTTTAGCAACATGCTGATAACCGACACTTAAAAAACATTGCTGGGCCTTTTCCCTTGAATGAAATCATGCCAAAATATGAAAGCTGAATTCTCAGATTGCAAAACTGTAGATGCACTAATGCTTTTTGAGAAGTACACAATATGATGATAGAGAATGTCATTTCCTTTCTTTACATACTCTATTCTAGTATTGAACATGAACTTGAACTTGTTATTGCTCCTTCAACATAAGAACTTCATTGTTCAACTTTGAGTTCAATATTTTTAGAACTTGATCTACATTCCAGCATTTGAAATTAATATGATACTTGTTAGAAATTGTACATATGAAGTGATTTTTTTGATTTCTGACAAGTACTAAAAAATGTGACCTATTGGCATTCTACAATTAATAACACCAGCATTATTGAGGCTCCTGTAGCAGATTATTGTACACTTCCTTTTGATACTGAATTTGTCAATTTATGATATGAAGTACAACAAGATGAAAATGTTTATTATTTTGTTAATGAAGTTCAAGCACGGGCTCGTGACACTCAATAATGACAAAATGTTAATGACTGAGGTTCGAACATGGGTTCGTGACACCCAGTCATAACATTTTTCTTAACATTCATAATATGATTCAACCTTGAAGTACTTGAAAATATTCAGTATTTAAATCATTGAAAGTTGTGAAAATGTACTTTGTTTATTGAAATCAACACCTTTTGGTATAACAACTTGATTCTTCTGGAGATCAGCAACCTGGAACCTCCTGTAACATGGGAAACCAACTTGTTTTGCATCTTCAAAATATGACTGAAAAAATGAACCAGTCCACTGTTATCTGCAAAACACTTGTTAATTACATGTAATACCAATAAGATACATATTCTGAAAAAGGTTTCTTAATTTGGAAACATACTAAGTCCCTTTCATTCAGATTCTTTAGTTGTCCAAAATGAAATCACACACCATAATAGGTACTAAAAGAAAAAGGTTTCATGTTCGAAAACATGTCCCTTTAACACTTTCTCATAGTGAGTGATAGTTTTCATTTACTTGCTACATTTGTTCTTAGATTGATATGCAGATAGTATTAGATAGCTAATGTATGTAATTGTTTTCCTTGTATTGCTTAGATCCATTAGGATCTAACAGTTATTTCTTTTCTTTTTCCAGGTGATGCTGCCTTAAGGACCAAAATGCAGATGGAGACCCAGGTACGACTTAAATGCAGGGACCTGACAGAGACCAGCAGAACCAACACAAACAAAATGAGGCAATGCATGGGAACCTTTTACACATATTAGCTTTCTGTTACTAATTTGCAAATGTACTTTGATTATCGAATCATGTAACATGAATAAAATGACATTTGTACTACATTCTTATGGATGCACAATGTAATGATCAATGATGAATTATTCTGAATTTGTAATAATCTGATCAATTCTTAGAGTACAAAAGTAAAATCTGATAACAAATGCAGTAAGTAGATGCAAACTAACAAAACCTACTAGACAGTGTTAACTAGATAACATGAATGTGTAAATTTATCTTCTAGTGCCTATTGTGTTGTATGGTTAGATTTTGGATAACAATTTTGGAGACTTCTGCTGGATGTCTGCCTGCTAGACATGACCTGTAGACTTATCCTAGGGCTTGCAAACTGAGAAAACTAAACCATGAATGCAGTTTATTGAAATGAAATGCATCTATAACTAAACTCATGCAACCTAGAAGACCTAGACTCAAAACAACCTAAGATGTAGTGCTGGAACAACACTTACTGAAAATGAAAAACCTAGGCAAACCTAACCCTCAAAGCAAAGCTTGAGGTGAATTCCATTAACTAGAATCTGTAGCTCTTCTCCTTTAGTTGTGGATAATTGAAATGCATTTTTTTCCTTACAGGCTATAATGAAAAATGGGCCTGACCAAAAATTATCAAATTTTCCATGCTGTCTTGGCCTACTTTTCAAAACATTCCACTTTAGAACCAAGTCTCCTTCTTTGAAATCTCTGAACTTTGCCTTCTTATCAAAAGAACTTTTAGTTTGAGCTTGTTTAAGCTCCATTATGTCCAAGGCATTCCTCCTATCTTCTTCCAACTTAAGTAAATCAACATACCTGATCTTCAATGGATCTTCTTCCTCGAATAATAGCATCTAATCAGCGAGTTGTAATGCTGGAAACTCAGTAGAAACTGGCAATCTAGCCTCTTTTCCATAAACTAGGACATAAGGTGAATTACCAATGACCTGTTTAGGAGTTATTCTATCAATCCATAGGGCTGCCTTTAGTTTTGAATGCCAATCTCTTTTATTTTCTTGTAGAATCTTCTTGATAATCCTTGTTAGGTTCTTGTTAGTAGACTCTGCAAGACCATTACCCTGCGGATAATAGTTTGATGAAGTGTTGAGGTAAACTCCATTTTTAATAGCCCATTCCATAATAGATAAACCGATGAAAGCCATAGCATTATCTGAAATGATTGATTGAGGAACCCCAAACCTAGTAATTATGTCTTCATAAAACCTCAGAACAACAGGTCCAGTAGCTTCCTTTAATGCAACAGCTTCAGTCCATCTCGTGAAATAATCAGTGGCAATCAAAATCCACTTATGGCCTACACTAGAATTAGGGTGAATAGGACCTATGAAGTCGATTCCCCACTTTGCAAATGGTTGATCACCATAACAGGTTTCAATGGCAATGCTACCAGCTTTTGTTTACCTGCAAATAATGCACATTTTTGACAATTCCTAGTCCAAGCATAAGCATATTTGAACAAGTCAAGCCAATAATAGCCTGCCCTCAATATTTTCATTACTGTAGTCTTAGGACTAAAGTGACCACCACATGATCCATCATGAAATTTAGAAAGTATTATGCTTTGATCTAGTGTATCAACACATCTTAAAAACATACTAGAATAATCTTTCCTATATAAAACACCATCAATAAGGACATAAGGAATAGATTGCAACCTGTAGTACCTTCTTTTGGCCTTATTGAGATCACTTGGACATAGTCTAGTTTGAAGATACCTGGTCATATCAGATAACCAGGTTGCTGAATTGAAAATCAGAACTGTATCAACTTGAGAATGATCAAATTTTTGAGGAATTTCAGCACCTTCGTCTTCATTTGCTAGTTGGGCACAAAGGCCTTTCCCTCTTACCATTTTGGTAACATGTATTTGAATGTCATAATCCATCACTCTGGTTATCCAACCAGCACGCTTCTCATTCACATCCTTGCTCAATAAGAATTCTTTAACACTTGGATGTGCAACCATAAGATGCACTCTGTTATTAGCAATCAGATGTTTAAACTTTTTCAATGCCTTGATGGTAGCAAGTACATGTTTCTCAAAAAATGTGTACCTTTTCTCATAGTCATCCATACCTTTGCTAAAGAAAGCAATTGGCTGCTCCTGTCCTTCATCATTTTTCTGAACCAGCATAGTAGAAATTGTATCAGTAGCACCATAAGCATATAAGATAAATTTTTATTGAAATCAGAATTAACTAGAGTAGGAGCTGAAGATAGAGCTTGCTTGATCAGCTCAAAATTCTTTTTCCCTTCTTCAGTCTAGTTGAAGGCAATATTCTTTTTCAACATAGATGTTAATGGTTTCAATAAGTTAGCAATATCTAGAATGAACCTTTGTACAAAATTGATCCTGCCAATGAAACTTTGCAAACCCTTTTTATGTTTAGGCAGTGAAAGCTCTAGGATTGCATGAATTCTCTCAGGATCTATTGCTATACCTTCTTTAGAAACCTTATAACCTAATAATTTGCCTTCATGAATAGCAAAAATAGATTTCTTAGGATTCAAAGATATGCCAAATTCTCTGCATCTCTGCAAGATTTCTCTTAAATGGTCAATGTGTTGACCAGCTTCTTTACTATAAATGGTAATGTCATCAAGGTAGACTAAAATAAACTTATACATAATATTTTTGAAGGCCATGTCCATTGCCTTCTGAAAGATTGCCCCAGCATTGGACAATCCAAAGGGCATTCTTTTGTAGGCCATAGTGCCCCACTTTGTAGTAAAAGCTATTTTATACTGGTCTAATTCTTTAACCAGAATTTGGTTATAGCCATAATAACCATCAAGAAGAGAAAATCTCTCTGATCCAGATACATATTGTAGAATCTGTTCCATGGAAGGAAGTGGATGTCTATCTTTCAGAGAGGCCCTATTGAGATCTCTGAAATCTACACATAATCTAATCTCACCGTTCTTCTTCCTAACTAGAACTAAGTTAGAAACCCAAGATGTATGGTTAATAGGGAAAACAATATCTCCATCTAACAATTTTCTTAACTCTTTGAGCATTAAAGACTCTAATTTTGGGTTAATAGGCCTTTGTCTCTGCCTGATTGGTTTTGCATTGGGTTCTAATTCTATAGTATGCTGAGTAAGCTGAGGATCAAAGCCCTTAAGATCAAAATAGTCCCAAGCAAAAATGTCACTAAATTCTCTAAAAAGATCAATGAACAACTCTTTTTCCATAGGAGAATTTATCTTACCAACTTTAAGCCACTTGTCTCTAAAAATCTCAACTTCCTCATAATGATCTTGTTTAACCAGCAAGCTAGTTTTACCTTTTCTGAACTGATCATCATAATTGAAAACGGATTCCAAGCTGACTAGTCCCTTTGGCAACTTATTGGACTTCAACTGGATAATTTGATCCTCAATTTGCTGATTACCTTTGTTGTCCTTAGGAGCTGAAAAATCATTAGTTTCTATTAGAAAACTCAAAATGTGCTCATCAGTATTAAAAACCTACCAATATGCATCATTATCAGGTATAGAAGGCCTGACAACTACCTTAACATAAGACTAATTAGTAAACAATCCTTTATTTTCTATTACATCAGCCTGAGTACCGATTGCAGCTAGTCTATCTGCATGCAGGTTTTGCCTTCTAGGTATAGATATCAGATTAAAAGCATCAAATTTTGCTAGCATATCAGATACCCTAGACTTGTACATCTTCAACAAATTATTTTTCATAGTATTAAGGCCTCTCACCTGTCTAACAATTAACTCACTATCTCCAAAGGCTCTGAGACACTTAATACCTTTCAGCCTTGCCCATTCTAGTCCCTGTATTAAGCTCTTATATTCTGCTACATTGTTAGAACAAGGAAAATTTAACTTGTAAGTAGCATAAAATTTGTCACCATTAGGAGACACTAACATAACTCCTGCCCCCACACCATCTTTGTTCTTTGAACCATCAAAAAATAGATCCTAAAGCTAATTAGACTCATTAGATTCTTTCTCTTGATCCTTAACCAGATTAGGAATAATAGCATCAGATTCAAACATCATGTAATTTCCAAAACTAGAATCAAAAGATTCATCTTTATGAGCATTTCTGAAAGTCCATTCATCTAGAACTATGTTCAGATATGCTTTGGTTTTGGTATTGTAAGATGAACACTTAGGAATCTCATCTTGATCCATGTTAATGCAATTAGCATTAATTGGACTAGAATCATATGGCTCAATATGGTTTTTAGACAAGGATTCAGATTGAATGGTGACTCTAGTACCATACCTTGTTCTAAAAAATAGGTGTGACTAGTCAGATGAAAAATAACCATCAATTTTAGCTGTGAAATATCTGGATAAACATATAGCAAAGTATGCTGGCAGGTCAATTACATAGATATCTTGCAAAATAGAAAAATTTGGGCAAGAATGAAGTGTTAAGCTTGCATTTTTGATAACTCCTAAGGTTTTTACAGCAGTACCATCAAGCTGTACTACACCTTTTTCAAGAGGTTCATACTTGAGATTCAATGAATCAGCCACCTTTTTTGGCATTACAGTGCTGGTGGCACCACTATCAACCATGCAATTGTGAACAAGCTTATTTCCAATAATTAGAGTAACATAAAAAGGAGGAGGTTTCTGATTTGGAGTTTTATTACCTTCCTTCTCTGATGTTTTCTGAACATTCACAGACTTTTGATCAGCTGAAATAACTAATTTTTCAATTTTTGTAGTCTTCTTTACCTCTGTACTTGCTAGCTGCTATACTTTTATAGGCTTACTTGCCTCTTTTGATGTCTTTTCCTAAGCTTTTGAAGGCTCAGAATTAACCATAATTACACTTGGTTGCTGCTGGATAGCTTGCTGTGAATTATTTGACAACTTAGATAAACCTTCTCTTAAAATTTCAATTTGACCAGGAATATGCAGAGTGTCCCAAGTGGACAAGGTAACATTAGTTTTCTTCATAGTATCAACAATATTCAAAGGAATTGAAAATTGTACCTTGTGTGTTGTTCTAGGTGATCCTTGATCAGCTCCTTTCAGATTTTGATCTCTGGTAGTAGTGACTGTTGGATTCTTCAAGATAGAAACTGGTGTACTAGAAGTATTTTCAGTAGTCCTATCTACTTCAAGAGCTCTCTTTTTAGCTCTGGTATTGGTTGTAATTGATGTATCCTCATTAAATCCACATAATTCTTCTTCTTGCCAATTCAAAAACCTAGTTTCAATATTTGGATCTGCCCAATTTTGAACCTCTTCAACATAAATATTTTGTTGTGAATTCAATGAATTCTAAACCATAAGAGCTTGGTTCAAAATACCATTAGAACAAGTTGACTAGTCATGTGCTTTATTGCATGGGAAACACCAGTCAGTAGCAATGTTATTTTGGGAAGGTACAATGTCCCTAACAACATTAAGAGGTGCTGGATTATACTGCCTATTGGGCCTCATGTTCCAATTCTGCTTATTTGCATTGGTATTACCTTGAAATTGTTGCCTATTAGATTGAAAATTGGACTAATTTGAGTATGGTGTGGAAGATGGACCAGCAAACTAGTTTTGAACAGTAGGGTTAACCTGAGCTTGACTCCTTTTAAGTGCTACCAACTCATTCCCAAAAGATTGTAGTAAACTCTCAATTTTCTACTGGCTGTCCTTAATGGTTTGTAACTCATTCGGGTAAGCTATAGGAGCTATTTTTGTAGGCTTATAAGATGGGACAATAGCTAATGGAGGAACCACTAATGGCATATTTGCTTGTATGTTAGGAAAGAAAGGCATAGGAGGCCTAGGAGCTATCTTTCCTACCTAAATAAGACTATTCTCTACCCTAATAGCATAATCATAAGCTTGAGGTAAAGTATTACCCCCCATATATTGGATCATCATAGATATATCAGTATTAAGACTCTTCAAATAATATAAGAATGCATAATCAGCTGAAGACCTTACTGTAGTAGGAATCCGATCCCAAGTTTTCTGAAACCGTAGATTGAAATCACTCATCTCCTCTTGTGGAGCTCTTTTGATTGTCATCAATTGTTCTACAAGAGATAGATTATCAGACTTGTCTTCAAAATACTTTGATAATCTCTCACCAAGAATATCCCATGTAGAAATGGAATTCACCGGAAGAGTCCTGAACCAATCAAGGGCCTTGCCCTTAAGCGATGCTACTAGTAGCTTCAAAGCTACATCTTCATCAGTGATATGATGCACATTGCACAAGGTTGCAACATCTCTAATATGCTCAATAGCTGTTACAAGACCTTCTCCGTTAAATGTAGGCAATCCTTTCAGGGCAGCTACTGGAATATTATTGTGATTTGCAATCCTTAAAGGACTACCCTAATCAAAAGTGACAAATGGCAAATTTCTAGCCATTTGTTGTTGCTGTCCTTGCTGCTGCACAGTTGGTAAAATAGGATGAGGCTGTACAACCTTTCTTTGATAAGTTTTCAGATGTTGAGGTGTTACAACAACACCACTTGTAGAAGCTTTTGGAATAGAATGGTTAATAGATAAACCTTCAAAGCTTGGAAAATTAGATCTAGAATGATTTATGTCAAGATCCTCTGGTAGCTCAAATTCTTCAACAATAACCTCAAGTTCCTTAGAATTTGTAGCTTACTGTTTGAAAATAGGGTTATCAAAAGAAGAGAAATTTGAATTCAATGAGATACCTCTTGGATCATGATATATTCTTCCACCTCCGGTTGATCTTCCACCTCTTCTGCTTGACTGTAATTCTTGATAAACAAACCCCTCTTTATTTGCTCTGGTAGGAGTTCTGCTCATCAAAATTGACACTTAGAGCTGTAGCTAAAAATTTGAAATCAATACACATCAAATAGCTCGAAACTAGGAAGCAGTTAGTGTCCCACCGGGCGTGCCAAAAACTATTCAGGCTTAGAATTGTTACCTTTATCAGGCAATGAGGCTAACAACAATTCTAACTGACAATAGATTCCTTTCCAATCATAGTCCACCCACAGCTAGGAAAGGTTTCCATTGTCAGTTAGAATTATTGTTAGCCTCATTGCCTGATAAAGGTAACAATTCTAAGCCTAAACAATTATGAAGAGGGCATTGAATAAAAAGTCTAAGAAAATAATGAAACAATTTGAGAATCTTGGTACACTTGAAAAAACTCAACTGTTATCAATTACACTTCTTAAAGATGAGTTAAAAGAGCCATTAAAATTATTGGGTGTAGATGCAAGTTTGAAAAAGTTAAAATCAAGTAACATAAATAAAATATTGTTGACAGTGTTAAGGAAGGTTTGCATTCCATTGGGAAAACAACTAGATCTATAGATAGGTCCATTTCAAGAAGAGTGATACTAACATCTATTTTAAATAAAAACATGTCCCAAAGAAGACAAATTTCTTCACTTTCATCTTAGATCGGGTACAGTAGGAAGACAATGACACACTATTTGAAAAGAAGAATCAATTTGGATGATACTACATTGGAAGGTAATTGGGCACTAATGTGTAGAGCTCCTTGGTTTGATAGAATTAATGAAACAATTAGGAACTTAGTTACGTCATTTTGGACTGATCATACTCATCCTTCACCAAATACAAGAGACGTTATCAAGAAGAGGACTGGGCCTAAGGAATATTTCTAGCACACAAAACATTGGTTGGACACCACACAACATGAATTGTATCTCTCATTTTGTAACTCAAATCCTAACATTAAGATTGGACAAACAATGTTTGAAAGATTAAAGCCATTTTTTGTAAAGATAAATAAATCTTTTGAAACTTGTTGTTGTCGATATCACATTGAATTCAATCTCTACTACCAAGGGTTTAGAAAGATGATAGAAGAAAGTGGTGGTTCTCAAAATGATTTTCCTAAACGTCCAAGTCAATTCATAACATCAACCTTATGTAACAAATCAATTGATCACGAAATACTTGAAATAGATTGCATAAGAGGAACTTGTCAAACATGCGGGGATTTGGCTAAATTTCCTTTGAGACTTGAAGATACTGACATGGCGAGGATGATAAAATGCAAGAGATACAAGTACATAAAGTCTGAAACAAAAGTCGGGAAAGAATCAACAAGGTTGGAATATGTAGAAGATGAGATGCCTGTTGCAACATTTATGGAGAATTTTCGTAAATTGATTCAACCATACATACGACATGTTTTTTTTGCTAAATGGAAAGAATAAAAATTCCAAATACAAAAATAATCTTTTCCAGTTGGAATATTTTATCGGTTGTTGATTTTGCAGAGAACTACTCCTTTGTATCTCAAAAACAACTTCAACCATAATACTAATATACAGAGTAGGTGACTATCATGGTACATGTGTCTTATCGACATGCACAATTAGATTTGGATGGTGTTGAAAGTACATATAAAGCACGAGTCATAAAGAAAGAATATCACTTTTACATTAGTGATGATAAAGAGCATGACATACATTTTTTCGAGCATTACTTTAAGACATTTTTTGGATATTTGGAAAACAAAGGCATCAAAATTGAGAAGCATTTTGTTTGGTCGGATGGATGTGCAGCACAATTTAAATCAGCAAGGCCATTTTATGCACTATGTAGATATCATCGATACCAAAAGATACCACATATTTGGAGTTTCTTTGAGAGTGGACATGGAAAGGGAGAGCATGATGGTGCAAGAGCTTGTATCAAACATGCTTTAAGAAAGTATCAACTGGACTATCAGGGATATCATATAAATAATGCTCATGATGTAGTTGAGTGGTGTAAGATGCATTTTATGGTGCCAAATCATGATAACACATCATCACGATTAGATTGAGTCATACCCTTCTGAGCATTCTTGGAGATAACAGGTACTAATTTTAAATTTATTGATCATTGTTTGAGTTAACTTATATATATGTCTTTAATTTTTACATGTGACCTCTTTATTGTTCAGGTGTTGACAGAAGATCAATCCATGGATGCAAGAGAGTAGACAAAACAAGATCCCTACATTTAGTTATGAGTACGGATAGTAATGTGTGGTCATTGTACACTAGAGATTATTCATGCTTTTGTTATGACTGCATTTTTGAAAACTATGACGAATGTATCAACCAAAAATGTGGATATGTTAGTGAATGGAATTTGGTTCCACTAGATGTTACAAACACAAATGACATTCAGGATGAAAGCTTTGATGACATTCCATTGATTTCTACAGATTATGACCATATTTCAGGTTTGATCAAAATTGGTACATGTGTGTTTATGTACATGTTTTTAAAAAGGACTCATAAGTTCTCAATTCATATAAATAAAGTTTATTTAATATATATTTACAAGTTGCTAAAATTAAAAGTTCACTTTAAATGCAGGACATATTTTTGCAATAGTAGCAGAGCCTGGAAATGTGGAAGGTGTTAGTTACTATTTATTACGTTGTTTTAAGGAGAGGATGAAGCTAACACAGAGTGAAACAAGCGATGGAATTATGTTTCCCACATGTTCTAATACTCTATTTAAGTTTGTTTATATGGTTAGTATTTATCACATCTATATATTTAACATTGAGGAACACATTGTGTAGGTTCAATTGTCGTGCAAGGAACATATTTGAAGAAAACCAAAATACTTAAACAAGGGATTCATTTTACTGATTATCAACCTAACAATAAGGTTTATCAGTATAGTCATCTTGTAATTTCCACCATCCTATCTCTTGTTCTTGTGACAGGATGTGGCATTCGTAAGTGGAGACTTGATACTGACGACCATGAGAGAATATTAAATGTTATCCGAGAGAGAGATGAACCACTTGATGTGGACTAAATCACACATGAAATATGATTTGAACTAAATTTTTCATGGGTGAGACTAGAGGTTTTCTTAGCTCCATTCTTTCCTATTGGTGCCCATAGTGAATGGAGCTTGAATTAAATTAAAAATGAAGAATATATAGATCTCAAATTTATTTCTTACAAGTGGATATGATATATTAATTATCTACCTGAATATGAAGTACTCTAACTTTGGAATATGAATGTGTGTATGTATTGAATTTGCATGTGTTACATTAGGACGTGCATGTTTTAAATATAAAATCTACTTGAAGTACAACAATATTAAATTAAAAGTATGTGCACACAACTATTATTGAATGTACATTTAAATAAAACATGTGTACAATCAAACATCATTCATGTATGTAATCTATTGAATTCAAACATGATTCATGCATGTTTAATCTATTGAAATCAAGTTCATCAAATTTAAATTAAGCATGTACATGTGTATATGTAATCTATTGAAAGTATTGAAAATTTACAAGTTCATCATGCACATGCACATGTATCTAGAGTGAAAGTATATATATAATGTATGCATGAAACATCAATCATGTGGGTAGATCAAGTACTATAAATATGAAACATATGAATCAATCATGCACGTCAAACATTCTGTCAAAAGCCCATCTAGAAATGAAATATAACATCAAACACATCAATCGGTCATGTAGAGTCTAGAAATGAAATATAGTTCATCAAACACAAATATATATATATACATAATATGAAATATGTCTCTGATCAAATATGAAAGTGCCTAGGACTCATCATGTCAACTCCTCACTAAGCGGTCACACCTAGAGTGACTATCATGTTGTGAAGGATGTGCAGATCCCTACAAAGAAAGAGATATATAAATTAAACCATATATAAACATTGTACAAAGATCTCTTAAGTTTGATTTAAAATATTGTACAAGAAAACATGTTATAAAGTGTGTACACACAGATAATAAATTAAAAACTCACCTATCCACTACTGATGTCATCATCGAGTGATTCTCGACAACGTACATGATCAATACCCAAAGAAGGAGTAACAAGAGGCATATCCTGGTAGACAAAAAATAAATCAATTGATTGAAATTTTGAAAATAAATTTAAGTTTAATTGTAACATTAAATACATGTATATAATCTGATTTATACCTATGTAGGTGGTGGAAACTGATAGTACTCAGATTCACTAGCCTCAATCCTATCAACCAAGGTATCACGATTTTGTTGTGCCCGGTCCAAGCTCAAATCTGCATTTGCAACATGAGTAGACTACACACGCCTCTCTAATGATGAATGGAATAGACTAACTAGATGAGATGGCATGGAAGTCATATCATCACGTGTCAACAAATCTAGATAACTTGTAGTGGTCATGCTGAAATTAACATCATCAAGACCAACATCAGAGAACTAATGACATGCACTGACTGAAGGGTCTGTACGCTGTGCCTCTCCCTATGCAGCAATAGAGTGGTTAGTAGGTGGATCCTCACGAGCACTACCACTATGGCCATGGTCTAGGTGAGAAGGATGTGACTAAGTGTATCTGACAATACCCACATGAGATCTAACCTCTGATATGGGGATATCATGCTCTGCTGCTATAAATGCATATGCATCTAATAGATCGTCAGCCAAGCTAGTTAGTGTCACCCATGTCATCTCCCCTGTAAGTCCCTCCAGGCTAGAAAGTGAAGGGATGCCTGCTACAGTGTACATGTCATCTGTGGTCTTGCTAGCAGATGCTCCACCTGACAATCTGGAGTGTCGTCGAGACATTAGGTACTGACCAACCTGATCACTAGATATGGATGTGGCAACTACTGCAATGTCCCCCACACTATCAATCGCAACTCAAAGCTGGGTGCTATGATTAACATCATCTACAACAGGGCCCAATGAAGGAGCTATAGCAGGCGCCCTCTGACCAACAATAGCCCTATGTACTGGTCTTTATCAATCAGCTTGATGATAAGCATCTCTATCAACAAGTCTGCCATGCCCCTATCCTAGATGTCCTAGCAAATCAATGTAATTAACAGCATGACCTAAATGAACCTCGACAAAAATCTATTGTGCAAAGTACAGTGGAATCTGGTCGTTATTTAGATAACGACCACAGGCAGCTAAAAATCTAGGGTATATCAATGCTGATATAGCATGATCCTCACACCTGGTAACCTGATATCCCTTCACATAATTTTTATCTACATAAGATGGGAAAACTTCCCCTTTCAGGGTTGCTTTAGGCACTAAAGCCCGTACCTCCTTAAGAGAAAGACCAGAGCCAACCTCTTGTCTCTTCCTCTCAAGTATGGACTCTATAATATCTGGGGCATATGGAGTGGTACCATGAATGTCATCTCTAATGCTAATCAAGCTATTAAGGATGGACTGACATGTGCTCTTATAGATAGTAGAGCTAGATAGATTATTTATAGATTCTTGCAGTTGTTGAATCTCTCTATTAGTGCGTGAAAATAGTTCTGCAGGGGGAATCAGTGCATCTACCACGTGTGATGTGTAATAATGTCTGATAGATCTAGAATATGTATGTACCTGAAAGATTTTATTTACTATCAAATAAAGTCTACATATACATGTACGTTTTCCTAATTTAAATAAAAATAAAATTAAATACTATGTGTGCATTTCACTACATTATTTGAAAGTAAAATCAATAACATAAATTACATGTTTAAATGTAAATTACATTTTAATAGGTCTAATGGGGTCTTAAAGGGTCATATAACCTATCATAGGTCCTAATAGGTCTAATCAAGTATGTTTAGTAGGTTAAATTAGGTATAATTAGGTCTAATTGGGGCGTGATTAGGTCCCAATTGATCTAATTGGGTTTAATTAGGTGAGGCACTAATAAGTCTTAAGGGGTCATATTACTCATAGAGGGTCTAATTTGGTATTAAAGGGGTCATATAATAGGTATTATAGGTCCTAATAGGTCTAATTAGGTCATAACAACTAATTGGGTCTAATTAGGTACTAAAAAGTCTAATTAGGTGCTTCAATATAGGTCTTAAGGGGTCATGTTACTCATAGTGGGTCTAATGGGGTCATATAACCTGTCATAGGTCCTAATAGGTTTAATTAGGACATAATTGGTTTAATTGGGTATTAAATTAGGTCCTAATAGGTCTAATTTGGTCGAATTAGGTCCTAATAGGTCTAATTGGGTCTATTTAGGTGCTAATTAGGTCTAATTATGTTGTAATAGGTCTTATCTAGGTCTAATTAGGTCATAATACATCTAATTGGGTTTAATTAGGTCCTAAAAGGTTTTAAGGGGTCATATAACCTATCATCTACCTCTTAAAATAGACCTAGATAACTAGGAATTATGATGTCCTAATAGGTCTAATTGCATCTAAGCAGGTCTAATTAGGTGAACTAATAGGTCTACTTTGGTCTTAAGAGCTCATATTAAGCATGTATTGAGTCTAATTAGGTCTTAAAGGGTCATGTAGTACTTGAGTATATTAGGTGTTAATTAGTCTTTAAATTAGATCTAATTACAAGGTTAGAAGGGGTCCTATTACTCATATTGTACATAGATAATTAGGGCAAGCTATTATGACTAATTTGGTCTAAGGGGTCCTATTAAGTTCATAAATATGTCCCTAAGTAGGCATTATTACTATTAAATATTAGTTCCTATTACTTATATTAGGTATGTATTACTCACATGTATTTAAAGGTAAATTAAATAGTATAAAAATTAGGTATAATTTAAAGGTCTTGTTATGGGTTAATTA
>BSBK01004014.1:750000-812843 GCA_027943335.1 Chamaecyparis obtusa | reverse complement strand
AACCACAAAGGTCTACCCCACCATGCTGAGGAGATAACAACAAACCTCAATCAGATAACCAATGCCAAAGCAAGGTAAAACCACTAAGCAAGAGGATCCTAAAAGCACTCTAACTCAAGGTAATCAAAATACAGTGATAGGTAAGACTCACTAATGTAAAGGCAACCAACACATGTAGAATAACTAGACTATGCATAGGAAGGTGTCATCATGTATGTCTAAACCTTGAGTCTCATCCTGGTAATCACTTTGGATCCCAGCACTCAAGTGACCATACACAGATCAATGACTCTTGATACAGATGAAGCCATTAACTATGCTAGACACACCTCTAAAGGTAGCCAACATCATCTCCATTCCCATCTTGGTCTGTATTAGCACTTAAGCATGGGCGAGGAACATATCTTATTAAGTTCATTTAATTCCCCTTAATTTTATTAGGTTATCACTTGATTACATATACTTATAATAAGTGATCCTGGCAGCCACTTGTGGGCCCCGACGCTTATTGTAAGCCACCTGCTACTACATATCTAGGTAAACTACCCTAGGCTCATAGATCTCTCCTAGATCTAAACATAGATAGAAAATAAGGTAGTCCCACATCTAGAAACATATACAAGAATCAAGAGTGACTACAGATATGTGTTTACAACATTTAGTACAACTTGAGCCTATATGGTCATATAGGGTAATACAACACATCACACTCATTCCATAACATAAGTAGTATACAAGTCCATAGAAAACAAATCCCCAGCCTCTATACTTTCCCTAGGCCATCTAATGCCCACAATGGAGAAGAAACACAACACCCAGGAAGAATACAAAAGACTGATATAAAAAGCTAATTTCAGTGTAAATATGCACATCTAGTTTCTAATCATGCATTTAAGTTATTTTGAAAATAATCAAAACATGCATTTAATAGAAGCACATCTAAACAGTATTAAACAACACTTACAATTAATCTAGATCAAATTAAATAATTAAATCAGTATTAACTAGATAATCAAAGTCTAAATTAAGTTTTCAGTTTCATTCTAAAATCAATTAAATAATTTAAATTTAAATTAAATTTACTATCGATTCTAAAATACAACGCATTATTTGGACTTAAATTCAAGCCTTAAATTATGGTAATTTTAAATTAAAATAATTAATTAACAATATAAAAAAATTATCATAATTTATACTCCAAGATAAAATTTACATTAAACTTTAATAAACAAGATTCTTTTAAACAAAATAAATATTAAATAACCTTTATTAAAAAAATTTAATAATAAAATAAAATTTCATTTAAATAAATTATTAAATAAAATTTATTTATAAAAACAAACTAAAATAAAACTTTATATAAAATACCTTATAAACAAAGTGGGGGGACCGTGGGGCCCGCGCCCCATTGGCGCCTACAGCCTTGGCTACAGCACCGTTCTGCAGGCCCTGTGCGACAGCGATCTACAGCATGGGTACCTACAGTACCATGGTACCGCGTGGGGATTGGGGAGTTGGTGGACGGTCCCCCATAAAAACTTTATTTTATATATATAGATATACATATACATATACATATACATATACATATAGATAGATATATATGTATATATATCTATATATGTATATATATATATATATATATATATATATATATATATATATATATATATATATATATCTCTATATATATATATAATCTTTTTCAATAAAATAAATATTTTGTTTAAGACAATTACAATGCATTTTTTTTTTAAAAGAATATTTTTTTTTAATTATTAAATTTCTTAAAATGGAAATGTATAAGGAAAATAGGCTTTTCAATAAAAAGGTAATCACATGATATTTTTGTTAAATGCATCAATTGACTTTTCATACCTTTTGGCCTGTGTGTATTTTTTTTGTCTTTTTCTGGTAATTTCTTTTGACTTTATTTTTTTAACAGAGAGTAGATTTTTTTTCCAAAATAGTGCTTTTTCTACCCTGATTGATTTTTTTTTCACAACCACATTTATTTTTCCATGGCTCAATAGTTGCACTATAGCCTACATTGATTTTTCATTTTCTAAGAGTTATATAGAGAATTATTTCACGAAAATTGGACAGCATAACCCTACTGTGCCAAGTCTAAATAATATAACAAAAACATAGATCTAAGGGTTTTTTAATACCCAAATTCAGAGACATAACCAAAACATATCTAAAGAAAATGAATCTAACCAGGCATAGTAAGTTACTGAAAATTGCACAGACAAATTTACAAAGAGGTTTCTCAAACCCTACCTCAAATCCAATGGAAGAACTGAAAATTGAAGCCTTTGAGAAAAAAAAAATTCTTGATCCTTCAAAGTAAGAACCTGATCCTACATATCTGAATCTATGAGTAGTGCAAGCCAAGATCCAGATGCACAAAAATCTTTCACGAATTTTCAAGCAACACAAAACACCCAAGAATCTCAAGATGCCAAAATCCAAGCTCTCTCCACAAATCTCCAAAACCCTATCTAATCTCAAAATGAATTCAATTCCCCCTATTAGAGATTCAAGTCCCCCTTTCATGCAAACCCTAGAGATGACTCAACAGTTAACTCCTAATTAAACTCCAATTAGAATTTGAAAGTAAATCCTAATTTGAATTAATTAAATAACTTTATCTGCACAACCCAACTTTGACTTTTGAAAACAAGTTGCTATTTTTTTTTAAAGAAACTAACATTCAACATAATTAAAGCACATGTAAATAGTATTAAATAAATTAAATACTTAAGGTACAATATAATCATGCAATTAAATATTTAATTATTTAATAAAGCATAATTCATTCTGATCTAAATTAATTAATTAATTAAATCTAAATATTTAAATATTTCATTTTTAATTAATTTTCTCACATAAACAAAGGAATACAATAATATTATTTTTCAACTATAATCATTAAATTACATAAATATAGAAACAAGCAACTAAGACCAACAAATAAACCAGACATACACAAAGAAGGGATCCATGAATCCATGTCATCTAGACAAATCCGGGTAAGGTACTCATCAGATACGTATCCAATCTTAGGACAAATAGGTTAAGGTTAGGGTTTTGGGCCTAACTATTACCTCCACTCTTTACCATTGAGATGAATATTTATGGGCACGCTCACTCTTGCCAATTCAAGGAAGATGATTTCCTGTACCTACAAACCTGACATCACAAGACAAAGCATGTACATCCAATATATATATATATATATATATAATCTTTTTCAATAAAATAAATATTTTGTTTAAGACAATTACAATGCATTTTTTTTTTAAAAGCATTTTTTTTTTAATTATTAAATTTCTTAAAATGGAAATGTATAAGGAAAATAGACTTTTCAATAAAAAGGTAATCACATGATATTTTTGTTAAATGCATCAATTGACTTTTCATTCCTTTTGGCCTATGTGTGTTTTTTTTGTCTTTTTTTGGTAATTTCTTTTGACTTTATTTTTTTAACAGAGAGTAGATTTTTTTTCCAAAATAGTGTTTTTTCTACCCAGATTGATTTTTTTCTCACAACCACATTTATTTTTCCATGGCTCAATAGTTGCACTATAGCCTACATTGATTTTTCATTTTCTAAGAGTTTTATATAGAGAATTATTTCATGAAAATTGGACAGCATAACCCTATTGTGTCAAGTCTAAATAATATAACAAAAACATAAATGTAAGGATTTTTTAATACCCAAATTCAGAGACATAACCAAAACATATCTAAAGCAAATGAATCTAACCAGACATAGTAAATTACTGAAAATTGTACAAACAAATTTACAAAGAGGTTTCTCAAACCCTACCTCAAATCCAATGCAAGAACTGAAAATTGAAGCCTTTGAGAAGAAAAAAATTCTAGATCCTTCAAAGTAAGAACCCGATCCTACATATCTAAATCTATGAGTAGTGCAAGCCAAGATCCAGATGCACAAAAATCTTTCACAAATTTTCAAGCAACACAAAACACCCAAGAATCTCAAGATGCCAAAATCCAAGCTCTCTCCACAAATCTCCAAAACCCTATCTAATCTCAAAATGAATGCAATTCCCCCTATTAGAGATTCAAGTCCCCATTTCATGCAAACTCTAGAGATGTGGTGAAGGGTGCTCCCCTTAATACCACAAACACATAACAGAAATAGAGAAACAACAACAATATGCAAGAACAGAAAATTGGCCTCTTATTATCTCCATAAATGTGGAATTACAAACTTTCAGAATTATAATATGCAAAGCCACATGGGCATTCCCTTACAATATTCTGTAGGAAAAAGCCTCGAACTATTACTCAGATCTACTACCCAGAACTATTCTAAACTGCCTAAGACAATAATACAGCCTTCCTTATATAGGCAATTTTCCAGCGCCTGGGAAGGTTCTAGAATTTTAGCCAATAAGGCCGACCAAACTTAGAATTATTTTATTTTACATTTTATTACATCATAGTCGGCTCAAGATAACCTTTGAAACTCGAACAAAAATTTTGAAAAAAAATATTTTCCACCATTTCAGGTGGCCCAACTTTCGAAGACCATAAATCATCACCAGTTGACCTGATCGGCTATTATAACCCCATTTCGGAAATGCCACGAAGTGCTCTACAGGCTTGACCTTCACAAGTGCTCATCATCCAAATTTTTGACCTCATTCGGGGCCTCTAAAGCCTTCAAAACTGAGTTCAAAATTTCTCTACCCTGCTGCCAATACTGAAAATCTTCAATATCTTCCAATATACACTTGATCTGGCAATGAAACTTTACTGGCAGACTTATATGACCAAAATGAACCTCCAAGAAAGAAATCAAATCATTCTGAGCACATACAAAAATTACCAAAAATAGTAACTTTCCATAAATAGCAGCTCTACACAAAATAGCCCTTATTGAATATAAAAATAGAAATATTTTTTTGGGTGATGCAAGATTGCTCTTACACCCAGGATGCTCCTGCATCAGACACCCAGGGTAATTTGAGAAGTGACCTTGTCATGACTCAGGTGTGCAGAGGAAAACCAAGACAGCTAACCTCCTCCTTTGTCAGCCATGATGAATCTTCAATAGGTCATCCTTTCCACTTGACCAGATATTCTTCATATGTCCTATTTCTTGTGCTTCTGCCAACATGACTGTCCAGTGTATCTTTGATCTCCTTAGTGTTTGAACTAGTTGCTAGAATACTCCACTGTGCTACTGTGATCTCATCTTCAACACCTCCTTCATGATACTCTGTCAGATCTGAAATGTTAAACACTAGTGAAATATTTAGCTCAGTAGGCAATTCTACCTCATATGTGTTTCCTGAATCATGTTTCTTCAGTATCCTACATGGTCCAAACTTCTTCATTTTCATCTTGTTATATGTACCAACTAGAAACCGCTCCTTCTGCAAATGAACCATGACTTCATCACCAACCTAAAATTCCTTATACCTCCTTTTCTCATCTGCCTTAGCCTTATACTGTGCATTCATCTTGGTAATATGCTTCCTCACCTCCCCATGGATGTTCTTCAAGTGTTTTGCAAAATCTTCAGCTTCAGCACTACTTATTTCTCCTTTATCTATCTTCCTCAATTCAGATGCATTTCTTGGACTACTTCCATATACAATCTGGAATGGTGATTTGCCAGTGCTCCTGTTGACAGAATTATTGTATGGAAATTTGGCCTGTGGTAAAATCAAATCCCATCTTGTTGGCTTATCTCCAACCAAACATCTCAGCAAATTTCCCAAACTCCTATTCACCACCTCTATTTGTCCATCAGTCTATGGATGATGTGATGAACTGAACTTCAAATCTATCTTCAACTTCTTCCACAATGTATGCTAGAAATATCCAACAAACTTAGTGTCCCGATCTAAAACTATGGTCTTTGGCAAACCATGAAGTCTCACTACTCTGAAAAAAAATTCTACTACATGAACAACATCATTAGTCTTCTTGTAGGGAATGAAATGTGTCATCTTTGAAAATCTGTCAACCACCACAAAAATTGAATCATGTCCCCACTGAGTCCTCGGTAAACCAAGAACAAAGTCCATGCTGATATCCTCCCAAGGCTTCTTTGGTACGGGTAATGGTTGATACAACCCTGTATTCTGCTTCACTCCTTTCGCCATCTGACATACTCTACAACTCTGTACAAACTTCTTCACATCTTGCTACAACTGTGGCCAATAATAATTCTCACTAACCAAACCAAGGGTTTTATCACGACTAAAATGTCCAGCCAATCCTTTGCTATGCTTCTCCTTGATGACATTCTCCCTCATAGAACTTCGTGGAATGCACAACTGACTCCCTCTGAATAGCATATCATCCTGGATGATGAAATCCAACCATTTCGTCCTATCTAGAGTAACAGGTTTTGTACAAGCTTTCCAAGCTTCATTAAAATCAGGATCCTCTAGATACAAATTCTTGAGTTCCTTGAACCCAACCACTTCAATCTGCATTTCTGTCAGCAATAGTTTCCTTCTGCTAAGAGCATCTGCAACCCTATTAGACTTTCCACTCCTGTGTTTCAAAACAAATGTATAACTTTGCAAAAACTCAACCCATTTCAAATGCCTTTGATTCAATTTTCCTTGACTATTCAAATATTGCAAAGCTTGACGATCAGTATACAAAAAAAACTCCTTAGGAAGTAGATAATGTCTCCACTTCTTTAATGCCTAAACTATAGCATAAAATTCTTGATCATAAATAGAATATTTCCTCTTGGCATCATGTAACTTCTCACTGAAATAAGCAACAGGTTTACCTTCTTGGCTCATAACAGCTCCTATTGCAGTACCACTAGCATCATAATCTACTTGAAACACCTTATTAAAATCTGGAAGTGCTAAAATAGGTTGTTCTGTAACTTTTTGTTTCAACAATTGAAAACTCTTTTCTGCCTCATTAGTCCACTTAAACTCTTTTCTATCCCCTCTCATTATTTCAGTCAAGGGTCCACAAATACTGCTAAAATTTTTGATAAACTTTCTGTAAAAGCTAGCTAGACCATGAAAAGATCTTACCTTAGTAGCACTCCTTGGAGTAGGCCATTCAAGGATAGCCTATACCTTCTCTGGGTCCATTTTTAGACCTTTTCCTGAAACTACAAACCCCAAATACACCAACTCTTTCTTCACAAAACTGCACTTCTTCAAATTAATCAACAATTTCTCTTCTCTCAACTTCTCAAATACCATACGAATATGCATCATATGCTCATCTAATGTCTTACTAAAGATCAAAATATCATCTAGGTAAACAATGACAAACTTACCCAGAAATTCTTTCATAACCTCATTCATGAGCCGCATGAAAGTGCTCGGTGCATTGGTTAGCCCAAAAGGCATGCCTAACCACTCATATAGTCCTTTATCTTGAAGGCAGTCTTCCATTCATCTCCTTCTCTGATCTGAATCTGATGATATCCACTCTTCAGATCTATCTTTGAAAAATACACAGCTCCACTCAAACAGTCCATAATATCATCCATTCATGGCAATGGAAACCTGTACTTGATTGTGATCTTGTTTATTGCCCTAGAATCTGTACACATCCTCCATTCTCCATTCTTCTTTGGTGCTAATACCGCTGGTACAGCACAGGAACTCAGACTCTCACGGATCAATCCTTTCTGTAATAGTTCATGTACTTGTCTGCTCAACTCCTCACTTTCTACAGGTGACATTCTGTGTGCTACCTTATTTGGCAAACTTGATCCTGGGATCAAGTCCA
Organism: Chamaecyparis obtusa; assembly: GCA_027943335.1. Lineage (NCBI taxonomy): Eukaryota > Viridiplantae > Streptophyta > Pinopsida > Cupressales > Cupressaceae > Chamaecyparis > Chamaecyparis obtusa. The sequence continues at coordinate 805,082 of BSBK01004014.1, read as the reverse complement.
TCTGATGACTAATCTTCCTAACTGGTGGTAATCCATTAGGCACGTTATCGGATACAATATCCTGAAACTCATTCAACAAATCTGCAACTTCTACAGGAACATCTTCTACTTCCTCTTTACCAGCTTTTGGAATTAAAGCAAAACATACATGCTCATGCCTCATACCATCTAGGAAATTTCTTCCATCAACAAAAGTTATCCTTGCATTACCACATACCTTTTCTTCAGTCTCCTTCAATGGTTTTAGCTTATGTCGCACTCCATCCTTTGTCAGGGAATAGGTATTCGCACGACCATCATGTACAACACATCTATCAAACTACCATGGTCTACCCAACAACATATGACATGCATCCATAGATATGATATCACACAATACTTCATCTTGGTATCCGCCAATCTTGAACTTCACTAGGCATTGTTCATTGACCATGACCTTGTGGTCATCCTGTACCCAGGCAATCCAATATGGATGTGGGTGTTTCTGTCTCTTGAGCTTCAACTTTGTCACCATCTCTTCTGACACCAAATTGTCAGTGCTTCCACTATCAATAATCACATCACAACATTTACCTTCACACTTGCACCTAGTGCAAAACAGGCTCCTCCTTTGCTTAGGTTCATTCTCACCACTCAACAGGACTCTTTTGTTAATCAACATTTCTCCTCTTTCAGCATCTTCAGAATTTGATGATCTGGCATCTTCATCTACATGTGCAACTCTAGCCTAGCCTTCATTTCTCCTATCTGTTCTGCCTTGGCACTGAGGACATTCAAATGCCCTATGACCTTCTTCTCCATAGTGAAAACATGTTCCACGGAAGCTAGCTCTTCCAGATCCTTGTCCTCTTCCTCTTCCTCTTTGATCTCTATTATTCTAATCCTGGAAGCGATTGGAATTATTTCCTCACTAATTCTGACTGCTACTGGCCTCATCCTTCTTTTTCAGATCTTCATTTCGGCCACCATATGACTGTCCACCAGATCATCCACCGTGACCTCTTCCATTTTGTCTACTCTCAAACTTCTTGTTTAGTTTTTCCTCTACTTTTAGGGCAAACTGGTATGCCTCTTCAATACTATTCATTCAAACCAGATTCAGCTCCTCCTGAATGCTTGGCCTTAACCCATTAAGGTATCGGGCAACTTTCTCCTTATCAGCTTCTGCATGGCCTATTCTGATGAGAAGTCGATAGAACTCCTATGTATACTCCTGAACAGATCTTCCTACTTGCTTCAAACTCTGCATTTTCTTCAGTAGGTCAAGCTCATAATCAACAAGAATGAACTGTTGCTTTAATTTATCCACCATCTGATCCCATCTCATGATTTTCTCCTTTCCCCTTCTATTTCGCTCCAACTGAATCTCTTGCCACCATATCTTCGCATGACCTTTCAGTCTAGCCTTTGCAAATTTGACCCTATCAAGATCCTCAACATCTTCATACTCAAAATATTCCTCACATTCATTGATCCAATCAATCAATTCTTCTGGGTTAAGATTTCCAAAAAATGTAGGAACCTCAATCTTAGGTCTTTTCCCAATCTTAGAAATGGCTCGAAAAAGTCTTTCTTCCTCCTAGTTCACAATTTTGACTTCTCCTTCTTGATATTCTTCTTCAGCTTCATCCTCGCTTTCATCTCTGACATTAAGATTCATTCCTCTACGAATCTCTTCTTCCAATGCTCGCACTTGTCTCTGCAATGCCCTAACCTCAGGTGTTACAACACCAGCTCTTCCGCCGCGTTCCCTTCATAGAGGCATTTTTGCGATGCGCACTGAAACCCTAACCACGGTCCTAGTGCAAACTAGTTCATAGTCAGCGATCTGTTTACACACTCAGGAACTCCTACTCTAATACCACTTGGTGAAGGGTGCTCCCCTTAATACCACAAACACATAACAGAAATAGAGAAACAACAACAATATGCAAGAACAGAAAATTGGCTTCTTATTATCTCCACAAGTGTGGAATTACAAACTTTCAGAATTACAATATGAAAAGCCACATGGGCATTCCCTTACAATATTCTGTAGGACAAAGCCTCAAACTATTACCCAGATCTACTACCCAGAACTATTCTGAATTGCCTAAGACAATAATATAGCCTTCCTTATATAGGCAATTTTCCACCACCTGGGAAGGTTCCAAAATTTTAGCCAATAAGGTCAACCAAACTTAGAATTATTTTATTTTACATTTTATTACATCATAGTCAGCTCAAGATAACCTTTGAAACCCGAACATAAATTTTGAAGAAAATTATTTTTTGCCATTTCAGGTGGCCCAACTTCTAAGACCATAAGTCATCACCAGTTGACCTGATCAGCTATTATAACCCCATTTTGGAAATGCCACGAAGTGCTCTACAGGCTTGACCTGTGGAAGCGCCCATTACCCAAATTTTTGACCTCATCCAGGGCCTCTAAAGCCTTCAGAACTGAGTTCAAAGTTTCTGTACCCTGCTGCCAATACCAAAAATCTTCAATATCTTCCAATATACACTTGATCTAGCAATGAAACTTTACTGGCAGACTTATATGACCAAAATGAACCTCCAAGAAAGAAATCAGATCATTCTGAGCACATACAAAAATTACCAAAAATAGTAACTTTCCATAAATAGCAGCTCTGCACAAAATAGCCCTTATTGAATATAAAAATAGAAATATTTTTTTGGGTGATGCAAGATTACTCTTACACCCAAGATGCTCCTGCATCAAGATGACTCAACAGTTAACTCCTAATTAAACTCCAATTAGAATTTGAAAGTAAATCCTAATTTTAATTAATTAAATAACTTTATCTGCACAACCCAACTTTGACTTTTGAAAACAAGTTAATTTTTTTAAAGAAACTAACATTCAACATAATTAAAGCACATGTAAATAATATTAAATAAATTAAATACTTAAGGCACAATATAATCATGCAATTAAATATTTAATTATTTAATAAAGCATAATTCATTCTGATCTAAATTAATTAATTAATTAAATCTAAATATTTAAATATTTCATTTTTAATTAATTTTCTCACATAAACAAAGGAATACAATAATATTATTTTTCAACTATAATCATTAAATTACATAAATATAGAAAATCACACACTTAAGAAACAAACAACTGAGACCAACAAATAAACCAGACATATACAAAGAAAGGATCCATGAATCCAGGTCATCTAGACAAATCCGAGTAAGGTAGTCATCAGATACGTATCCAATCTTAGGACAAATAGGTTAAGGGTAGGGTTTTGGGCCTGACTATTACCTCCCCTCTTTACCATTGAGATGAATATTTATGGGCACGCTCACTCTTGCCAATTCAAGGAAGATGATTTTTTGTACCTGCAAACCTGACATCATAAGACAAAGCATGTACATCCAATATATATATATATATATATATATATATATATATATATATATATATATATATATATATATATATATATATATATATATATATATATATATATATATATATATATATATATAGCAGACAATGATAGGGTACAGTCAGATGTGTGGATCTCGACTATGCAAGTAACTATGCTTCCGTCCTCTACCACACAAACACGCCAAATAGATACACACACATGATAACCATACACATGCAAATATGGAGTTAGTAACATCATAAACTGATATAAAGCATAAACATAACATCATGATAATATCATCATCTAATCTATGCCAACACATGATACACATATAATGAACATGATCCATAATCATCATTTATTGAAATAATAACTGATCACATGAAAAGTGACCTAAAAGAATTCGGCCAAACAACTGAAATAATAACCTAAAAAAGTATAGCACTGCAAACTGAAAGCAAACTATGGGTGGGTACTACAAATTTTCTAGCTACCATATACTAAACTGATAATTGCATGATCACTATAACTTCAAAAAATGGAGTATGACTGACTATAGATATAGTGGAATGGTCTCAAGGTTGTACAACTACTAAGTATGGAGTGGCCCTACAACTTGAACAGCCAAGTACCAATACTCTATTAAATCTTGTCACACAGTACAATAAAACTAAGCATCAAAGTATTTCATACAATGATTTAGTATAATCTAAAATCTACAAAGTGTGCCTAAATCTGGAAATAAACTTCATCCCTATCAGAACACATAGTTTATTTATTTATTTATCTATAACTATGTTATACCTAAGCTGTGTGTAGTAAAGGGTATAATTGGTAAAACTCAATCAGCCCTTTGCAAGGCACAATTAAATTAAGTGTTGAATGTTTGAAATAGATAATACTATGTTTTTAACCAACCAAGTAAACTTACAATTTTTCTGATTATTCTTTTGTATATATAGTTCGGGCTTCTATTATTCAGGTATCACTAAGAAAAAGCAGGCTTATCGGCTATAAGTTTGGCTGCACAATTTATTCACATTTCCTTGCAAAGAATGGTGTTGAAATTCTAAAAATAGTGTGTGCCAACATTTAATCAAAATACTATGCTATAGGTAAGTAAAACTTTTGGTAGTGACTTATATGTTGGTTATAAGAACCAATTCATTACACCTTTATGTGTATCCTACATGCTCAATCATTTAATATTTTTACTTGCGACATAGAGTAACAGGAATCAACCATAAATGTAGTCCAATTAGTTTTGTTGGTTCTAATATATTCATTTGTTACATTCCAAAATGAAAAGAAAACATTTTCTTCATGTATGTTTTCCAAAGTATTGAGCATGGGTTTGAGGAAAGTAACACAAAATATCATTTAAGAAGGTTAAACAATTAGATTCTGTGAGATTGTGTACCTTCCCATGAAGAAGTGAGAAGGAAAGATAAGAAATGCCTATAGCTCACTACTCTTATTTTCAAATTGAAGGAAACTTACCAGGCAAGGGTTTGAACAATTGAAATCCCTCATTCCTCCTTTTTCACTGCGCTAGGCTCATTCTCTTATATCATTTCTCAGATCTGTGTAAACCCTAGGTGGCCATCCCTTTTGGAGAGAATTTTGGATGTCTTTAAATCTGATTTTGTTCCCAGAATACTAGTAGCTTGTTCTCTTTTTCCCCTCTTTCTATTAACATTCATGTCTCTATAAACTTTCTTCCTGATTTGGCAAGCTCAATGGCGGTGGTCACCAAGATGAGTTTTCTAGCCGCATATCAAATTTTTAACTCTCTGAGCCTTCCACGTTGGCTGTATACCTCAAAGGTCTATCCCTTTCTAGCCACGTTGCCTGAATACGTTCTTCCTCTATTCCCATTTGGGCGCGTATACTCTCTAACCTACACATAAATGTTTCCTTTGTGCAAACTCTCTTCCTCAACATTTTGTCGTGAATGAACTTTGTTCACATTATACCAAAGAAAATATGAAAGGTAATCTTTAGGTATAGTTTATAATTATCTCAAATTTATTGTTACTTTTAAATTACTATTATCATATTATTATTAATATATATATTATATTATATGTAAATGTTTATTTACTTTCATCATCATTTATATGTACATATATTGTTAATATTTATTTTATTAAGGATTATATTAAATTACTTATCAATATTTTCCTTGTTTTAAATTGCATTTATCATTATTATTATTTTTAATTATTTGACAATTTATTTGAAACCTTAGCTTAATATTATAATTATCTATTTATAAAGGCGTCTGATGAAGACTAGTATTTTAAAAATAATATTTGAAGTCTACAAAATAATTTTATCTTGATTTAATTTTTAATCATTATCGTTCTTCCATCCATCCTGGATGGGTTCTCATCAGTGTGTGTGTGAATTTTGTACCCGATCTATAAACACAACACTTCAATAAAACATTAGAGGTTAGCAAAAATGAAATCGTACAATAAATTGAAAGTTAAACTAACCAGGCGATTTACTGCCTTCTAATAGGTGCAAGTATGATGTTCTTAGATTGTTATCGAGATCAGTGACCTTGATGACACCTAAACGAAAGATTTGAATGCACAACTGATATGAAATATGAATGCAATTAATCTATTTTTTTATTTTCGATGCAATGATATGATGAAAACTGATATGAATCTAGAATCTAAGATGAATTCTAAATGATATGCAATACTCAAAAACAAGAATGATCTCACAATAGCTTGGATTCGCAAAGATGATTCTTCAGTCTCCAATTTGACAGCGTGAGGATGCAAAAATATGAGATGATTTGTGAAGAGCTGAGGCCTTAATTTATAGAAATCCAAGGCTTTGGAGGTGCATGAAAAAAACCCATAAATCACTCAAATAAACTCAACTTGATTTTTGAGTTATCTGAAAATAAAGATAATTTAATTCACAAAAACATGCAAAAGCATAGTTAAACTCAAAATAGAGTTTAGATTTAATTGATAATTGATAGTTGTCCGCTTTTTGATTGTGCATGTTTTATTTCCAACTTAACTGATTTTTAAAAATAAAACAATTGATTTATGGGTTAATCAATTATTTTTCAAACTTTTATTCAAAATTACAATATTAAAAATTGACAAAATGATTTAATTAATTAAATAAAATATTTAATCAATTATTTGTAAGATTTTGGATTTATTGTCAAAATTAAATATCATAATTAGGAATAATGGAATTAAATTCAATTAAATAATTAAATGGCCAAATTAAATCTAATTAATTAAATATTGAGAATATTCAATTAATCAAACTTTAGGATAAATAAGATTTATCACCAAATAATCATTAAATCAAAGATAATTATGATAAATAGAAATATTACTAGGAATATTCTCCGATGCAGAATTTAGGATAATCAATTAGGATTCGATGATGTTCAAATGTGCCTTAGGTTAAGACTTTGATGTCGATTTCATTCGATGTGTCAATATATGAGGTCAATGAACCTATAGCCCATTTTTGGGGTATTACATTTTGCCCCTCTTTGAATGATTGTGCAAAGTGCAGTGGTTCAAAGACAGTCTGTGTATGATGTTGAAACTAATGTTTGAAATTAAAATTGATATGAAATAGAAACTGTGATATGAGACAGAAGCTTATTGAAAGATTTGATATGAAGATAATAGGTCCTGAATGACCAAAGATAATGTTAACTATAATAGCAAATGAACCGATGATTGTGAAAAAGTGTCAAAATGCTTGATTCCGAACCTTATGATTGCAAAGAAGTGAGTGACTGATTCTAGACCCGATTGTCCTTATATTGAATCACATTGGTATCACATCTGAACCATTTAGTTTCTGAAGAACCAAGGAAATAACACAATTGAACCGATAGTTGCAAAAACTGATATAATTTACAAGATTAAGATAATACCAGATTGATATGGATCTTGATGAATCTGATATGCCCCGAGTGATGATTGATTTTCCTCGATCGATGAGGTCTTTTGATGAATCAGCAACTAGAAATGATTGTTGTCTTGATTACTAAGGAAAGATATGATTTCAACTTTAGATTACAGACTTTGAATGATATACAATACCATGCCCCCTTCGGGATTAAAATTGAAATCTGACAAGAAAATTTAGCGTTATAGTTTAGAAGCATGTTAATTGATTTGAGAAATGGTTAAACACATTCAAGAACGCATTCTGCATCGTTTGGAGGTCCTGGAGACCAAGTTTGACTAGGTTAAACCATGAGTTGACCATGGTTGACCAAGTTAAAATTTTGATAGTTTGATGTGAGATAATCAGTTAAGTTGAATTCTTGATTCCTATGATGATTGAAGGTTGATTATGCAAGTAGTTAATAATATGAATGATCTCAGATTTCAATTTTGATCCCAAAAAAGGATTCTACTTGCTATTTCATTGGATGGACCTTCATGTAAGATTCAATTCTTGTTAGATTTTGAAGAGACAAGTGGAGAATTGTTTAAGCATTGAAGTTTGTTTAGCTATTGTGAGATCATGCAAACATGGAAAAATGCAAAGAGACATGCAGTATGAAATGCAACCTAAGACCTAGGACCTAGTCACTGATCATGTGTCGGTCATTCTCATCATTGAATTTTTAGGTAATCGGATAAATCAATACAATGCCCACTAGTGATGAAACCATAGACATATGAATATCATGTCCATTTTGATATTGCAATTTTTATAAGCATCAAAACATAAACATTGTGATGACTAGAATACGCCTTGCATTACAAACACATCAAGCAGTCAAGAGATCATTCTAAATCCAATGTGAATTACTCGTAGTGACCCTTTATCGTTCACCTCCTTAGGTAAGATCGCATTTCACATTAGGAGAAAGAACGTACTAAAAATAGTTAGATCAAACTTCCTTGAATTTTCTAGGTATCAATGGTCAAGGTACGCATGGCCATCCAATTCAAGATAGAGGCTCTTACAGTTGGACACAATTTCAATCCAAAATTTCCAAAGTTGTTAGATTTTCACATACAAGTAGAAAATAAAGAAAAGATTATGCCCCCAGTCATCACTCTCTAAATCTTGTAAAGGACATCATCAAAGAGCTTGAAAGGACATAATATGCAAAAATCTCAATGCGAATTAGTAAGCATACAAGGAGATAAAAGCATGTAAAAAGCACAGATTATTTTCAGTTTGTGTTTGATGTTTGATTGTATTGTTGTTGAGGCAAAATCCTTTCTGGAGACAAGACTGACTGACTGACTTGATTGAAGCTTCAAAGGACTCTGACTGGATATGATACATCTCAGATACATGGGAGACCATAGGATATGACATTGATTGCCCCTAAGTTTTAAGCATTGATAGGATACATATGCTTGAGCTGATTGGTGTACAAACTGACTTATTGAAAACAAACTGGGAGATATGTACAAATTAAAGCAAGACTGAAAGCTAGGAAAGACCAAGATTGCACTGATAGATGGAGCATTTTGAAACAAGTGGCGCTCATTTGTTGGGTTTTCACCATCTTGGCAGAGATTCTATTTTTGCTACCAAGGCGCCTGTTTCTAGGTTTTCACCAAGGCACTTTTTCTTTTTCTCATTTTTTTGTATTTTTCTTTTTTTCAATTTTTTTTATATTTTTGATATTTTTTACTTTTTTTGTGAATCATCAAGGCACCTATTGCTAGGTTTTCACCAAGATGTTCATTTTTTCAGGACTTTTTCCAATTTTTAAGATTTTTTCAGGACATTTTACCCTAGACTAAATGCCTTAGGCATAGAATTTCTTTAGATGGAGAATGTTTATTGGTTCTCAGAGCTATTCTCCTTCAGTCATTGAGAGTTGATAGGCACCAGAGCCAAAAGTAGCAGTGATTAAAAAGGGACCCAGCCAGTTGGGTTCAAACTTCCCCTTGCGTTCTTGATGTGATTGATTTTTAGGATTTTCTCTCAAGACTAGATCACCAACCTGAAATTCTCTGTGTCTGACTTTCTTGTTGTAACCTCTAGACATTCTCTTTTGATATACTCTGAAATGATCATACGCTACTTGTCTGTGCTCATCTAGTAGTTCAAGTTCTTGCAACCTAGACACTCTATAGTCATCATTAGTTACTAGACCATGCATTCTGATTCTTAGTGATGGGATTTCAATCTCAATAGGCAGTCCCGCTTCAGACCCATAAACTAAAGCAAAAGGTGTAGCCCCAGTAGGTGTTTTGATACTTATTATATAGGCCCAAAGAGCTGGATTGATCATGAGATGCCAGTCTCTTCCTATTTTATTAACTGTGCGGTGCAAGATTTTCAATAGATTCTTGTTAGAAGCCTCTGCTTGTCCATTCCCTTAGGGATAGTAGATAGAAGACCAATGTTGTGTGATCTTGAATTTGGCACATAGATCATCTAGGTTTTTGTTCTTGAATTTTCTACCGTTATCTATGATTACGGAATGAGGTATCCCATATCTGCATATGATATAGTTCAATATGAACATAGATATTTGTTTTCCAGTTGCTTGTGTCAAAGGGACTGCTTCTACCCATTTTGTAAAATAATTTGTAGCTGTGATTATATGGGTATGCCCATTAGAAGAATGAGGATGTATAGCTCCTATAAGATCAAAGGCCCATTGGTGAAAAGGCCATTGTGTAGTAAAGGGAATTAGATCCCCCCCTGGAACATGAATTAAGTTGCCATGCACTTGGCATTTTTGACAATTCTTAGCAAACTTGATAGACTCTTTCTCTATTTCAGGCCAATAGTACCCAGCCCTAATAAGTTTTCAAGCTAGTGTTAAATCATTTGAGTGTGACCCAAAAATATCATCATGGACTTCCTCTAACGCATGTTGAGACTCTTCCCATTCTAAACATCTAAGTAGTGTACCATCTAGACCTTGTTTGTACAGATCATGACCAATGATGACATATCGAGAGGTATTTTGGATAAGGTATCTCTTTTCATGGTAGTTGAAGGTATCAAGAATGATTTGGTCTTGGAGATAGGAAAATAGGTTTTTGTATCTGGATGAATCATGACCAACAACAGTGTAGATCATGTAGATTTTGGGGGAATCATATGCAGGATAAGATAGTCCTTCCACTAGGAACTTGTAGCGTAGCTCATGTTCAGGCTGTTTTAATAAAGTAGATAGTGTTTCCATTGCATCGGCAACCTTGTTCTCCGTTCCAAGAATTTATTCAAATGTGATAGATAGAAAATACTTCTTTATATCATCTACCATTCTCTTGTAAGGAAGGAGCTTTTCATCTTTAGTTTGGTACACATCATTGACTTGATGAATAACAAGTTGAGAGTCTCCATGAATGTGTAGCTTTGTTACTCTCCTTTCGAGTGTTGTTTTCATACCATTCAAAAGGGCTTCATATTTAGCAATATTGTTTGTGCAAGGAAACTTTAATCTGAATGCTTTTGGGATTGAGTATCCTTGAGGAGTTATGAACAATATGTCTGTTCCAGATCCATTCTGTGTATAGGAGCCATCAAAGAATAACTACCATTCTCTAGAAGAAAGAGTCATGATAGAGGAATCTAGAAATTCCATTTGCATTGGTGTATCATCAATCATAGGTGCATCTGCTAATTGATCAGCAATAACCTATCCTTTGATAGCTTTTCATTCCACATATTCAATGTCAAATTCACTTAAGAGCATGACCCATTTAGCTAATCTACCTGTGAGGGCAGCTTTTCTTAGAAGGTACTTGAGTGGATCAATCTTAGCTACCTAATGTGTGGTATGAGCTAACATGTAATGTCTCAGTTTCTGTGATGTAAAGATCATAGCTAGATAAGCTTTCTCAATCATTGAATTGTTCTTCTCATATGCAACCAATGTTCTACCGATATAGTATATAGCTCTTTCCTTTTTGTTCCCGTCATGATATGCTAGCAATGCCCTCGGTGATGTATCTATTGTGGAGACATATAAGATCAAAGGATTCCCATGAATAGGAGGCATCAAGATAGGTGGATTTGATAGATACTTCTTGATATGGTTAAAGTTGTTCTCACATTCTTCATTCCATGCAAAGGTCACACCTTTATGTAATTTTTTTGTAAAAGGTTGTGATATATCAGCAAGCTATGATATGAATCTTCTGATAGATTGTACTCTCGCTTGTAAGGTTCTCATTTAACTGATATTATTGGGAGGTTGCATCTCTATTATAGCCTTGACTTTAGCTAGATCAACTTCAATGCCCTTCTTTGAAACTATGTATCCTAAGAGATTTCCAGAAGTGACACCAAAAGCACATTTCTTAGGATTTAGTCAGAGACTAAAATTTTCCATTCTATCTAGGATCATGCTCAAGTCCTTTAGATGTTTAGTTCTAATCATAGATTTTGCTAAAGTATCATCAACATAATATTCCATAGTTCGATGCATCATGTCATGGAAAATAGATGGCATTGCTCTTTGATATGTAGCACCAGCACTTTTAAGCCCAAATGGCATGACATTCCAATAGAAGGTACCCCATGCACATGTGAAAGCAGTTTTCTCTTGATCCTCTAGAGCAATTTTTATTTGGTTATATCCATAGAAACCATCCATTAAGAATACATCTTGAAACCTACAGTCATGTCCACTATCATATCAATGTTAGGTAGTGGAAAATCATCCTTAGTGCACACTCTATTCACATCTCTAAAGTCTGTGCACACTCTGATTGAACCATCTAGTTTAGAAATAGGTACAATATTAGAGATCCACTCTACATAGTCAATAACTCAGATGAATCCGGCTTTTAGGAGCTTCTCTAATTCATCTTTTACCAAGAGTGCAACATGAGGATGCATCTTTATCAATTTTTGTTTAACAGGTTTGACATTTGGAGCTATAGATAAATGATGCATTATAATATTAGGATCCAATCCTAGCATATTTGAATATTTCCATGCAAAGTTGATCTTCTTCTCTATTAGGAATGTTGTAAATTTTTGCTTCTCTTCTTCTGATAAAGATTGTGCTACATGAATCAACTGTGGTTCTTCTATTGTTCCCAAATTGATAGATTGAGTGGGCTCAATTAGAACTGGAGATCTATCCTATAAATGACTTGGAATGACATCAAATATCTCATCCTTAGGTGCCTCAAAGAGGTTTTCACCTTCGGATACATCTTTTATTTTTAATTTTGTAGGTTTTGAGACTGCCACAAAGTGGTTTTCACCCTCAGAACTCCTTTTCTTTTTCTTTTTGTTCTTATTTTTCTGACTGAGATATTTGATGTCTGACTCTATCATGATAACGCTCAGTTCACTGATGGAAGTACTCATAGGCTCAACTACATTGAGGTAGCAAGGAAGGGCATAGTCATTTGGGAAGTTATAAATACCATGGCTTGAATTTGTGGAGGTTTGATCAATAAGTTATGGATATTGGATAGTCAAAGTGGGGAAAGATTGGGAAATGGTGTTTACAGATATGGATATATCATCATTGGTCCTAACCCAATTCTTGAGTTCAAAGGTGATATTACAACTTAAGACATTCAATTTTTGAATAGGCTCAATGTCATTGTGGGAGTCCAATTCAGCCATAGGTGGATCAGACTCGATAGGTTCATCATTTCACTCTAGACTTACGTTGGGATTAGGTGCATATTGGTAAATAACATCAACATGTTTCTCTTTAATAAGCTCATATAGTTTTGGAATGGCTCCCCATTCATAGTCATTTGATTTAGCCTCTGATTCAGGATCTCTAGGAAATCTTAGAACATGAGAAAAGTCAGGGTGAATACCCGAAGAAGGGTTACCCTCAGATTTTGATTTGAATTCATACTCATGGGAATCTATCTTAGAATCACTACCACCTCCCTCTTCTTGATTGTTTTTGAGATTAGCTAGTTCTTGTGTTGCAACTATCTCTTAATTGATAGTAGGTTCTTGTGTTTCGACTACATTAATTATTTTGATTGGATCATCTTTATCATCAAGAAGGTCTTTGATCTATGTTGCCCAAAAAATCCCTATCATTCATTTTTGGCCACGGTCCTATTTATTCCAAAAAAATGTTCAGAAGTGTCGAAAACTCAGTGTGTTTTTGACCTTCACTCTGGAAGCCTAGGATGTTTTCGACCTTCACTCTGGAAGCCCAGGATGTTTTTGACCTTCAAGTAAAACCCTCTATGTTTTTTACCCTAAGTGCGCAACTCCAAAAAGTGGGGCCCAGTTGGTTTTCAGAAAACTAATTATACGGGTTGTCGCATGATCGCATAAGTCCTTTTCCCCTTATGCAACCATGTGACTAACTATTGACAATCCTATTGAGGAATGCTAGCGGTCTATCGCATGATCGCATAGCCAATTTTTAGGCTATGCGAACATGCGACAAACCGTTAGCCGCATTGATGAAGCTTGCAGTTTGGACGGTGGGCCCTTGGCTGGTGATGTGTTCATGTTTCATTGGCCGACTGGTGATGAACATTTGAAGGTGGATCAGTGGTCAACTCTGAGGTGGTGGTCGGTGGCTAACATCTTACGGTTGGTCACATGATCACATGGGCTCTTCCGAGCCCATGCGACCATGTGACAAACCGTCAACGGTTCAGGTAGTTAACATCATGTAGTTGGTTGGATGATCGCATAGGCCTCCCTAGCTGCATGTGATCATGCAACAAATGGTCAACAATCAGCAGAGACTTCGGCAGCCTCCGTGGTGGGACCTTGGGTGGTGGCGTGTCTGCTTCCCATTGGCTCGCTGGGTGATGACAGGGGTTTGCAGTGGGTTTTGGTGGTGACGCGTTAGGACTATCGATGGGTCCAATGGTCAGTGGAAGTTCCAGTTGATCCAAGATCAATGGCTGGTGCATGATCCCATGGGATCTTCTGATCCCATGCGATCATGCGATAGCCATTTCATTCTTCTAAGTTTTTCAATTGGTGTGGTCATGGCTCCAGCAGTGTGGTCGGCTCTTGTTGGGCCATGTGGAAAAGTTTGACAAATGTGATGTCTTGCAGGTCTCGAGCGTCTATGTGGCAATGGAGGGTAGTTTCTAAGGAGCTTGTCTCATGATCGCATGAAGTCTTTTGGGCTCATGCAATCATACGACCAATGTTATTTTAAAGCGGAGTGGGCCCGGGGTTGGTAAGCAAGTTCGTAGTTGCGTGGCTAATGTTTTTGTGTGGTCACTGGATGTGACCCAAGGTTAAAAAGGGATCAAGTGGTTCAGCGACTAAGGAAAAAGTGAACCCAGGGTTATTTTTGTAGTCAAGCCATTAGCGGATAGCATCAACATTGGTCGCATATTCACATACAGATTCCTAACCACATGCGATCATGAGACCACCATTGGATTCTCGAGCCTTTCTTATGGTGCTATTTTGGGGATGATCCAGATCGTCCGATTTGCCAGGAAAAATGTGATCAACAGCCGAGTTTTAAATGAAGAACTAGTAACCGTTGGGGCCCAAATTTGAAGTCTTTTATAGGGGTTTTCACCAGGGTTGGATCCAGTTCACATGTGTGAAGTAGAGACAAGTTCTAAGAGGCTTGTCACATGATCGCATGAGGCTTTTTGAGTTCATGTGATCATGTGACCACTACTATTTCAAGGTAGTATGACTATTTTTTGGGGGCCTTTCTTCTAGCAAGATATTTGCAGCGGTGCGGTAGCTCAAAGAATTTATGTTGCTAGGACATGCGCAGTTAAGGGAAGATGATGAGGAGGTATGGGTGGCCATCGGGGGTAATTTTTTGTCCTGGGAAGGTACCGGTGTGCATTCATGGTGTGACTTTGTGTAGAAAAGAATGATGGATCAAGGTCTTTTGTCTACAAGCATGATCAGTACAAAGATGGGCACACAAAGAAAGATGTATCTGATCTGTTGTGATATTTTCAAGACACGACTAGTTTTAGGGTTGATTATTTTATGCATATTTTTGTAACCCTAGTTAATTTTTGACTTCTTCCTGTGTGCAGTTGAGTGATGTATATAACATTTTTTGGAGCCTGTAGTGCTCAGAATCTAGCAGTTGTAAAAAAGAAAGTTTCTTTCTTAGAGAGCAATTTGTGGCAATTTTCCTACCCTTTAACTTTCTACAATTGTAATTTTCATTGATTGTTCAGATATTGTAAAGCATTCTGTGACATTTTTCCTATCCTCATGCCTTCTTATGTGAATTATCTCTTATTGGATCAAAGTGTATGCATGTTTTCAATGATGTCTTAGTTTCCCTGATCCCTCTTATTTTTTGTAACTGTGTGTGTTATTGTGTTTGATCTGATTTAGATGTTTTGTGGGTATATTTCAGCCCCTAACAGTCTTGTCTCAATCCTACACTGAGTTATAGGAGTGAATGTTTGTTTGCAGGTCATGGATTGATGTCTAATCCTGAGAGTCTTGTTGTTGTGAAAGAATCTTCCTCTTTCCCTGAACATCCTCTTTTGTTTGCAGACCCTTCCATGAAACACTTATGCAAGCCTATTTAGTAAGCTATGATCTCCTAGACCTAAGCCTTTCACTGGTTTCATTCCTCTATACTGAGATTCATACCCTAATTTTGGTGCATCACCTAGTAGGTAGTTTTTCTTTCAGTCATTTCCCTTTCATGCATTCCTTCTATCCCTTTCCCCTCAAAGTCTTACATTTCCTATCTAAGAGAAAATCAAGGTGATTATCCAAGAGGAACCAGCCTAGAATCTGGAGGTCTCATCTTGGTTAGCAAAAGGTCCCACAAACTTGAGATGATTCCCATGTTATACTAGATTATCAAGACTATGAGAGCTTGAGATCAAAGGTGCAAATTCAGTGTATAACATTTTTGGGACACCTGGTGGGACAGTAAAGAAGTTCATCTGTTGAAGATTATGTCATCTTTGATATATAGATTGCATAATATAGACCTTTAGAGGTTGTTCTATCAAGTATATCTAGCGACTCCACTGGTTTCAAACATTCAGGCCAACCTTGTTTAAGGTTTATGAGAAAGATTGAGACTAGAAGCTCAAGGCCTACTAAATTTTCAGAGTTTCCCTTGAAAAGAAGCTACAAAGGCAGGTCAACTCAGAGAGAATCTCCCACAAGAAGAGTCCAATCTACACCTCCTGGTACTTCAGAGAGGAGACCTTTCCTCTTTCATTTCAGAAGAAGAGGTAGATCTCTGAGTAGAGATCTAGAAGAAGAAGAAGATCCAAATCTAGCAAATATAGCTCATATAGTTGTTAATCTTCAGGCTACACCTCCTACAATGGCTAGAAATTTTGCCTTTGTACCTTTAAATTAGGGGAGCCTGTTAAATATTGCAATGCATCATGATGTACTCTTGGTGGCATTAAAGAGTATACCTGATTTCATAGGGGAGGGATAGACAATAGCCTTTGAGCACATAAAAGATGTGACCACCATTTGCAGCATACACAACATTACTCAAGAGGATGTGGCCACCAAATTATTAGTTGCATCTCTGAAAGGTAAGGCTCTAGAGTGGTTTAGAACTTTAACTGTTGGTTCTATTACTTCATGGGATGAATTAGGGGATGCATTAAGCAAGCATTTTGAGGATAAATCAGATAATTTGTCTCTGGTTGAGCAATTAACAACTATAAAGAGAGACCCTCAAGAGCAAATGATAGATTATAATAGTAGATTCCTTAAAACATGGAATAGAATCCCAGTCTTTGTAAGGCCATCAGCTAACCATGCCTTCTTGTATTACTTGCAAAATCTAAATAAACAAATTTCTATCATGATCTAGTCTATAGGTGGTACCACTTTACCCCAGGCCTTTGACACTACTGTCAGGGCTGAAAATTGTTTGATCCAAGCAGGCATGATACAGAGAAGACCTCCCATGCCTATCTTCCCTAGTCTTCAGCCCATTGCACCTACACAAGTACCCCCATTTACCCCTATTCTCACAATATCAGCACCTCAAGCTAGTACCAATGGTCAGGAACATATTGCAACAAATTTCTCCCAAGGGTTGCAAGAGGTGAAGAGTAGTCAGCAAACTAGTATACAAGAAATGGAAAACTTGTTGCAGACTCTAACCAAAGAGGTCACAAACTTGAAGAAACAAAACCAAGGCATCAGGCCACCCTTCCAATCACAAGGCCAAAGTCCTAATCAGCAATAACAAAATCAAGGACAGCCTTATAAACAAAATAGGCCACCATACCAAGGAGGCTATCAAGGGAAAAGACAAAATTTTAATCAAAGACCATTCCAACTATATAACCCTGCACCTCTTAATTCCGTAAATCTAGTCAGGGATATGGTTCCTAGTCAAAACAAAATGGCCATGGATAATGAATGGTGTTTCCCTTGCAATCAGCCCCACAATCAAGCTACGTGTTCTAATGGATGGATGAACCAAGCACTAATGGTTCAAAATGCTTCACAAGCTCAAACAGAAGCTCCTTCTAGTGGGATAGCTCCTCAACAAGAAACACAAGAGAATGAGACTGCTCTTTTCAATTGGGAGCAACCAGATTTCAATGGAGTCAATGATGAAGTTGCTTTTGTTGCCTACACCAGAGCAAAGAGGAGAGCCCAAGACAAGGAGAGAGAAGATTCTAGTACTAGGCCCACTACATCTATAGAGCCACTGTAGCAAGTTTCCCCTATCACATCCAAGGAGGCCCCTGTCATCACAAGCAAAGAAGGCCAAGTTCCAAAAGAGGCAGAACCCATCATAGTAAAAGCACAACAAAGAGTATACACTATGGCACCTTATAATATTATAGACAACATGAAGAAGGTGAATGTCACCATGTCTATGTGGGACTCTTTGTCTATTCCAGGACAACCTAAAATTTTGGAGAAGGCCATGAGAGAGGCAGCAAATCCTCAACCTGCAAAAGAAACTGCAAAACCAGTGTTGGTTAACACTAATCAAGAAAAGGAGACTCCAACTAGCAACTCCAAGGCTAATACCATGCAAGGTAGGAATTTAAAGCCACCTCCCTTTTACGTATCTTTAATTATTGGGAAATCTTTAGTGCATAATTGTATGGTAGATAGTGGAGCTACTAGCACTGTAATGCCCAAGAAAGTGGCTGATCAATTAGGACTTAAATATGAACCCTTCCAAAAGAAGGTTACACAACTTGATGGATCCTTAGTTAGTACTATAGGTGTGGCCAAGGATACCAGTCTAATTCTCCATGCTAGTCCTAATTTTTCCATTCTCCTATCATACATCTCCCTACATTGTTTGCCATATGTCTCTCAAGAGAGTTCACAGCCAAGATAGGAGGTTATTTTTCTTCCGACTAGTCTCACATGATCTTTCATACAAGGTATGGTACAAAAGTCACCATTAAATTAGAAGCCTTAGCAATACATCATATAGAGCCATATGTGCCTAATTCCATCAATACTTATTGTCCTATATTTGATGACAATGATTTCCAAACCATTAGTGAAGCAAGCACCAAAATAGAGAATATCCTTGATATTCTCCTAGATGAAAGAACCTCAGAGATCAAAGAGAGTCTTGTTTGGGATTTTGGTTTGGGGAGTTATCTAATTCAAGAAAGTGGAGCCATAGAACCAAGCCTTCTCAAAGAATACACTGATTCAGATGATCGGGATAGTCAGGTTTGGGAACTATTTTTTGATGGAGCTAGAAGTAGAAATGGTTCTAGTGGAGGTGCTATGCTAGTGTCCCCAAAATGAGAAAGGTATTATACTACCTTTACATTCAGTTTTTCCTACACTGGCAACACTGCAGAGTATGAAAGTCTGGTTAACGGACTAGAATGGGCTAGAAAATGAGGGTTTAAAGCGTTAAAAGTATATGGTGATAGTGAACTTGTTGTCAGCCAAGTAAGAGGGATGAGTGCAACCAAAAATGATGTCATGAAAGCATACAAGCATAGAGTTTTGGATGCAATTGAAGATTTCCATGCTTTCAATATCATTGTTATCCCTAGAAAATTAAATGAAAATGCTGATAGGTTAGCTGCTATTGGATCTCAGTTTGACATCCCCAATAGCATTTCAAAAGAGGTAGATCAGAAACACATCAAGATTATTGTCAAATCTTCAATTCCTAATAATAATATTAATTGGCAAGTGTTTGACAATGATGAACAAATTCTGTAGTTCTTGTTTGAAGAAGATGTATTTTCAAGGCACAATCAAAAGAGGTTATCACAGAACTATGGTGATCAAGTGATACAACTTAGATCTAATAAGATGCCTAAAGGTCTTTTCACCTTAGAGACTATCTTCAACAAGGATGATGAAGTCAAGAAAAATAAAGCTGGCCTGGTAGTCCAATAGGAACATTGTGCTGAATTAGAGTTGGAACCAGGTAAGAGCCTACAATTTGGAAAAGTAAACACTAATTCAAAAAAGAAAGCTTACACTAAATTATTCAGAGAATTTAGTGATGTTTTTGCATGGAGGTATGAAGACCTCAAGGGTTTTGATCCTACCCTTGCTCAGCACACTATTGAATTGGAGCCTAATGCTAAGCCAGTAAGGAAAAAGAAAAGGCCTGTTAATCCCAAGCTTGAACCACTTATGCATAAGGAAGTACTCAAACTAATAGGTGGCATCATCTACCCCATCAAACATACTAGTTGGGTTTCCAACCTTGTTCCTGTCAGGAAGAAGAATGGGGAGCTGAGGTTATGTGTTGATTTCAGGGATTTGAACAGAACCTCATTAAAAGACCGCCATCCACTACCCTCTATGGAACAAATTCTACAATGTGTCTCTGGATCCGAGAGATTCTCATTGTTGGATGGCTATTCAGGATACAATCAAATCTTAGTGAAAGAAGAGAATCAATATAAGACTGCATTTACAACCAAGTGGGGAACCATGGCATGTCAGAAGATGTCCTTTGGTTTGTCAAATGCAGGTGCTACATTTCAAAAGGCAATGGATATGGCCTTTAAGGGCCTCATGTACAAGTTTGTGCTAGTCTACCTAGATGACATAGCTGTCTACTCAAAGCATGCAGTAGACCACATCAGACATTTGAGGCAGATTTTTGAAAGAAGCAGAGAGTTTGGGATATCCCTTAATCCCAAGAGATGTGTGTTTGCAGTTCATGAAGGAAAACTATTGGAATATGTAGTATCCAAAGAGGGAATCACAATGGACCCTAAGAGAATTGCAGCCATCTTAGAAATACCATTACCACATCATAAGAAAGGACACCAATCTTTCATAGGAAAGATTAACTTTGTTAGGAGATTCTTGCCTAACATTGTAGAGTTACTCAAGCCTTTGACAGCCATGTTGAGGAAAGGTTCAGCCTTCAATTGGACCAAAGAAGGAAAAGTCAACTTCCAAGGTATTAAAGAAGCCTTAACAGAAACTCTTGCTCTCCTAAACCCAAATTTTAGTAAGGATTTTATCCTTTATGCTTATGGGGGTCATGATGCTATATCTATAATGTTGACTCAAGAAAATGCTGAAGGATTGGAGCAGCCTATTGCTTTCTTTAGCAAAGGTTTAGAAGAGTATGAACAAAGATACTCTTTTGTAGAAAAGCATGTTCTTGCTATGGTAAAGAGCCTCAAAAAATTTAGACGTTTGTTGACCCATAGCAAGGTGCATTTGATGGTTACTCATCCAAGTGTCAAAGAATTTTTGTTTTCTAAGGAACTAAATAAAAAAAGAGCTGGTTGGATCACTAAGGTGATGGAATATGACATAGATATTTAGACTACCAAGCTGGTTAGAGGAAGAGGTCTTTGTGAGCATTTGGCAGAAGATGGAAGTTCAAAGAAATTAGAATACATAGATGCATCTGTGGTTGTGCATTCTACAGGAGAGCAAGCCAAGGCAACTAGCTAGTTGCCTAATATGATCAATTATTTGAAGATGGGACAATATCCTGCAAGCCTAGATTCAGCAAAAAGGAGGTATTACAGGTTACAATCTATTCCTTTTGTGCTGATAGATGAAATTCTTTTCAAAAAGGATCACAATGGTGTCCTAAGATGCATAGATTTAGAAAGGGTTGTAGATTTCTTATTTGAGTTTCATGATGGAGCTTCTGGTGGCCATTTCTCTCCTAGGACTACAGCTTTTAAGATCATGAGGGCTGGATACTATTGGCCATCTATCTTCAAAGATAGTCATGATTATGTTAGAAGATGCGTCAAATGTGCTATTTTTGTAGGGAAAGAAAGATTTGCAACTCTACCCCTACAGCTAGTCAAAATAGAGCAGCCCTTCATGAAGTGGGGTATAGATTTCATTGGCATGATTAACCCTCCATCTAGTGTAGGACACAAGTGGATAATCACTACAACTGATTATTTCACTAGGTGGATAGAGGCAGTTTCTTTAAAGGAAGCTAATGAGAATGCTATTTTAAGTTTTTATGATGACATCATTCATAGATTTGGCATTCCAGATTCTATAGTTTCAGACAATGCATTAGCATTTATAGGCCTCAAAGTCTCAGAGTGGGAAGTCAAGAAGAGAATCTATCTAAATACAAGTTCCAATTACTATCCTTAGGGGAATGGTTTGGCAGAATCAACAAATAAGAATCTGATTAGAATAATCAAAAAGACCCTGCAAGACAGTCAGAGGGACTGGCACACTAAATTGAGATCTGCCTTGTGGTTAGATAGAATTACTCCAAAGAAAATCATTGGTAATTCCCCATACATGTTGGTGTATGGTAGAGAGGCTAAGTTATCTATTTCAACTAAATTACCAGCTTTGGACTTGGCCACTCAGTATGCCTTGTTTGAAGAAAGTGATCCTATGCAAATCAGATATGCCCAGTTGATGGAGCTAGAAGAGATCAGAGATAAATCAATGCAAGATATGGCATTCCATCAGAGCCAAACAAAGAGAAGCTTTGATAAAAGAGCTAGAGTTAGAAACTTCAAGGTTGGAGATGTAGTTCTCAAATGGGATGAGTTCAGGTCAAAACCTGGCAAGCACATGAAGTTTGATTCCTTTTGGGGTGGACCATTTGTTATAACAGAGTGTAGAGGATCTAATGCTTTTCAACTTTCAACCCTTGAAGGAGATGCCCTGCCAATCTCAATGAATGGTTTCCACTTGAATCCTTTCTTTGAGGTTAATCCCTCTTTGTAGGTCCTTCTTGTAAATTCTTGTAAATATGTTTGTTGCTTTATTCCCCTACTTTCTTGGTTAGTTCCTGTTTCCCAAGAAGTGCATGTGCACAAGTTTGTCTTCCCAGTTCAGTTTTGTCCCTGCCAGGTTTTTGTGCTCAATAGTGACTCCTATGCCCAATGGATTGCTTCAAGGAAACTATTCTAAATGTCTAGCAGGCTAACATCCCATAGAGGTCACCAAAATGTTGCCCAAAAATTCCCTATCATTCATTTTTGGCCACGGTCCTGTTTATTCCAAAAAATTGTTCAGAAGTGTCAAAAACTCAGTGTGTTTTCGACCTTCGCTCTAGAAGCCCGAGATGTTTTCGACCTTTGCTCTAGAAGCCCAAGATGTTTTCAACCTTCAAGTAAAACTCTCTATTTTTTTGACCCTAAGTGCGCAACTCAGACAGGTGGGGCCCAGTTGGTTTTTGGCAAACTGATTATAGGGGTTGTCGCATGATCGCATAAGTCATTTTCCCCTTATGCAACCATGCAACTAACTATTGACGGTCCTATTGAGGAATGCTAGCGGTCTGTCACATGATCACATAGCCCCTTTTTAGGCTATGCAAACATGTGACAAACTGTTAGCCGCGTTGATGAAGCTTGCAGTTTGGGCGGTGGGACCTTGGCTGGTGATGTGTTTGTGTTTCATTGGCTGGCTGGTGATGAACATTTGAAGGTGGATCGGCAGTCAAATCTGAGGTGGTGGTCGGTAGCTAACATCTTACAGTTGGTCACATGATCACATGGGCTCTTCTGAGCCCATGCGACCATGCAACAGATCATCAATGGTTCAGGCAGTTAACATCATGCAGTTGGTCGCATGATCGCATAGGCCTCCCTAGCCACATGCGATCATGCGACAAGCAGTCAATGGTCAGCAGAGACTTTGGCAGTTTTCATGGTGGGACATTGGGTGGTGGCGTGTCCACTTCCCATTGGCTTGCTGGGTGATGACAAGGGTTTGTGGTAGGTTCTGGTGGTGATGCATCAAGACTATCGGTGGGTCTGATGGTTAGTGGAAGTGCTAGTTGATCCAATATCAATGGCTAGCGCATGATCTCATGGGATCTTCTGATCCCATGTGATCATGCGATAGCCATTTGATTCTTCTAAGCTTTTCAGTTGGTGTGGTCATGGGTCTAGCCGTGTGGTCAGCTCCTGTTGGGCCACGTGGCAAAGTTTGACAAATGTGATGTCTTGTGGGTCCCGAGCGTCTATGTGGTGGTGAGGGTAGTTTCTAAGGAGCTTGTCACATGATCACATGAAGTCTTCTGGGCTCATGTGATCATGTGACCAATGTTATTTTAAAGAAGAGTGGACCCAGGGTTGGTAAGCAAGTTCACGGTTGCATGGCTAAAATTTTTGCGTGGTCACTGGATGTGACCCAGGGTTAAGAAGGGATCAAGCGGTTCAGCAACTAAGGAAAAAGTGAACCCAGGGTGAGCCCAGGGTTATTTTTGCAGTCAAGCCATCAGCAGATAGCATCAATGTTGGTCGCATGTTTGCATGCAGATTCCTAACCGCATGCAATCATGCGACCACCATTGGATTCTCGAGCCTTTCTTGTGTTGCTATTTTGGGGATGATCCAGATCATCCGATTTGCCTAGAAAAATGTGATCAACAGCTGAGTTTTAAATGAAGAACTGGTAACTGTTGGGGCCCAAATTTGAAGTCTTCTATAGGATTTTTCACCAGTGTTGGATCCAGTTGACATGTGAGAAGTAGAGACAGGTTCTAAGAGGCTTGTCACATGATCGCATGAGACTTTTTGAGTTCATGCAATCATGCGACCAGTACTATTTCAAGGCAGTATGACTATTTTTTTGCGGGCTTTCTTCTAGCAAGATGTTTGCAGCGGTGCAATAGCTCAAAGAATTTATGTTGCTAGGACATGTGCAGTTAAGGGAAGATGATGAGGAGGTCTGGGCGGCCATCAGGGGTCATTTTTTGTCCTGGCAAGGTACCAGTGTGCATTCATGGCATGACTTTATGCAGAAAAGAGTGATGGATCAAGGTCTTTTGTCTGCAGGCATGATCAGTATAGAGATGGGCACGCAAAGAAGGATGTATCTGATCTGTTGTGATATTTTCAAGACACGACTAGTTTTAGGGTTGATTATTTTATGCATATTTTTGTAACCCTGGTTAATTTTTGACTCCTGCCTGCGTGTAGTTGAGTGATGTATATAACATTTTTTGGAGCCTGTAGTGCTCAGAATCTAGCAGTTGTAAAAAAGAAAGTTTCTTTCTCAGAGAACAATTTGTGGCAATTTTCCTACCTTTTAACTTTCTACAACTGTAATTTTCATTGATTGTTCAGATATTGCAAAGCATTCTGTGACATTTTTCCTGTCCTCATGCCTTCTTATGTGAATTATCTCTTATTGGATCAAAGTGTATGCATGTTTTCAATGATGTCTTAGTTTCCTGGATCCCTCTTATTTTCTGTAACTATGTGTGTTATTGTGTTTGATCTGATTTAGATGTTTTGTGGGTATATTTCAACCCCTAACAGTCTTGTCTCAATCCTACACTGAGTTATAGGAGTGAATGTTTGTTTGCAGGTCATGGATTGATGTCTAATCCTGAGAGTCTTGTTGTTGTGAAAGAATCTTCCTCTTTCCCTGAACATCCTCTTTTGTTTGCAGACCCTTCCATGAAACACTTATGTAGGCCTATTCAATAAGTTGTGATCTCCTAGACCTAAGCCTTTCACTTGTTTCATTCCTCTATACTGAGATTCATATCCTAATTTCGGTGCATCACCTAGTAGGTAGTTTTGCTTCCAGTCATTTCCCTTTCATGAATTCCTTCTATCCCTTTCCCCTCAAAGTTTTACATTTCCTGTCTAAGAGCAAATCAAGGTGATTATCCAAGAGGAACCAGCCTAGAATCTGGAGGTCTCATCTCAGTTAGCAAAAGGTCCCACAACCTTGAGATGATTCCCATGTTATACTAGATTATCAAGACTACGAGAGCTTGAGATCAGAGGTGCAAATTTAGTGTATAACAATCTCTTTAGGCAATTTTTCATAGGGGATAAGTTTTGAGCCATCTGAATCACTATCCAATGGTTTTGTTTCTTCTTTCTTAAGAAGAGGTTCTCCTGGTGTGATCTTCTCTATGACATGAGAATAATTACCTTTTAGGTGGAAGGGTTTCTTTTTAAAACCTAAGCCAACTTTGTCTTTATTTTCTCTACCAGTATGTGAAATAGGTGCCACAAGACCTATTCCTCTAACTCCTAGAGGTCCTTGACCTGGATATCCCATCTTAGCTATTAATTTATCTCTTGGGCCATATGACCTAGAAGAATCTTTGGATACTATAGAATCACAAGTTTGGACAACTAGGGATTTGGGTTCATCTTTGTATAGCCATGATAGCATAGCTTCATCCTCTTCAAACTCTTTCTTGGATACTTGTTTTGCTACAAAATTCTTTTTATATGCTTCAAGAGTTTCCTTAGGTTCGAGCTTGGATTGTTTCAAAGATTGTCCATAAGACTTAGGTGAGATAGGGAGAGATGTCAAAGATAAGACTAGCTCTATAATATATTCTCCCATCCCATTTTCTTTGATATTAACCTCTTTAGCAATGTCTTCCATTTTGGATGTTGAAGCAACATTTAGTTCTTCAATAGAAGATTCTCTGTTATTGGGAACAAGCTTATCAGCACTTTCCTTCAATGTATTACAAGTTGTATTCAGATCTGCGGGGATAGTAACCTCTACTCCTTCATAAGGAAACTTCAAACATTGATGGTATGTAGAAGGAATAGCTTGCATTTCATGTATCCATGGTCTCCCTAGGAGGATGTTGTAGGCCAAAGGTAGATCAAGCACTTGATAGATGGTATCTTTGATAACTGGACCCACTTGGATGGGTAAGACAATGGTGCCTTTAGAAGATCTTTCTTGTTCATCATAGGCTTTTATGGTTATCTTCTTTCGAGGATCAATAGCCAATTCTAAAAATCCCAATTGTGTAATCAAGCTGTAAGAACAAATGTTTAGGCTAGCACCCTCATCTATCAACAAATGTTTGACTCTACAATTCTGGATCAAGACCTCTATATGCAAGGCCTGGTTATGTGGGTGACTCAAAGAGTTGTCATCTTCCTCTGAAAAGGAGATATATTGCAAAGATGTAAGATGCCCAACCATAGTCTGGAACCTGTCTAAAACAAGGTCATTAGGAACATTGGAATCGAGAAAAGCTTTGTCTAGTATAGCTCTATGAGCTGGAGAGATCTGAAGTAACTCAAACATGGAGATTTTTGCATTAGTGTGTTGGAGTTGTTAAACAATGCTATAAGATGTAGGCCTTGTATCCTTTGGATTGCAAGATTTGGAAGTAGCCTTTTGTTTGGAAGCAAATGAAAGATTAAAGGGTATCTTAGGGACATTAGATGAATCTGAGATTGGTCCTTTCAGATGTGCCTGAGCTTGTGATCGAGTAACTGCATTAGTTGAGGAATGATCTCTTTCTCTTTGTACAATTGTGATGACATTGCAACTTTTAGAGAGACATGGTTCAACCATATTGATGACAGCATTATTTCTAGGGTAGGGATAGTTGACTTTTGCCCCCATATTAGGCTGAGAAGTTGAAACTCCTTGACCATTTTGTGGAAATGGTTCTATAAATGTCATATGATCGTTATTGCTCTTAGGATTGTCAACTGTGATGTCTCCACTATCGATCAGATCTTGAATGGTGTGTTTCAACCGTAAGAATTTATTAGTTTTGTGACCTTTACCTCGATGGAAATCACATAATTCATTTTCTTTCCACCAATGTGGCTTAGGGTTTGGATCAGATTGTCAGATTGTTGGCAAAGAGATGATGTTATTAGCTAGTAGAGTTCTCATAGTTGATTCTAAAGATTCTCCAAGAGGAGTGAACTTTCACTTTTTATCCCAAGATTTGTATTCTAGCTTCTTTTGGAATGGTTCAGATGACTTTTGTTCTGAAGCTTTTATGGCTTGGGAACCAAGAGTCAGATTGGAGGCTAGTTCCTTTGATGGGGTATGGATAGTGTCAACAACACCACCAGTGATGATGCCTTTATTCTTGTTCCAATTTTTGTTCTTGTCTTTAGAATTGGGTCCTGATTCGTACTTGTCTTTTTGAAGTGTGATTTCTCCTTTTTTCACAAGAACTTTTTCAATTTTGATAGCATTGTCCACCATCTTATCAAAAGATGTATGATCTTGCATTTGTAGAGGATAATTGATTTCTAGAACCAGGTTATTGATGAAGATTTCTAGTTTTTCTATTTCTGGAATAGGTTTGGCTTATAGAGAGAACTTCTTCCTCCATCTCTTGAGAAATGTTAGGAATGGTTCCCCTAGATATTGCTTCAGATTACAGATATCAATCATGGTGACTAGATGTTGAATATTGTAGGAGTATTGCTGATAAAACAATTTGATCAACTCCTTAAAAGTTTTGATAGTAGAAGGCAATCTAGAGAACCAGTGGATGGCTACTCCCCCTAGAGATCAAGGGAAGAGACGCATCAAATAGGTTGGTTCATGCATGAACTCCATAGATTGTGTAGAGAATTCTCTAACATGATCTCAAGGATCTGAGTGTCCATCATACTTATCATACTTAGGCCTCCATGGAGAACTCCCTGGGTTCCTTTTCCTTTTCAAGGTTGTTACGTTTGACTTGCATGACATGCATTTGTTTCATCATAACTGTGAGTGGGGTTTCTTCCTCATGTGTAATGATATCTTCAACATTAAAGTTGGGAGGAATTTTAGCTCCTTGATGAGCTATTGTAAAAAGTATGCCTCTCTATCTTCTTTCAAGAAATGCTTCATCATTCGTTTGAAGTTATCATCATTTTGATATTGAGCAATTTCTTCAGGTGTGGGTTCTTGATCTACACCATGTTGAGATTGAGCTCTTTGAGAGCCAAAGTTTGTCCCTTCTTGAGACATGGTAGGATTTTGTGGACTCCCTGGGATAGATTGATGTGGGGTTTGTTGGGTACCTCCGTGAGTTGATGAAGGAGGAATGTAACCAGTTTTTAATCGAAGGTTGCCAGCACCGTCATCTTCATAAAGACCAAAATCATGGAGTTGCTCAAAAGTTGGACCTATGTGAGTCAAAGGTAAAGTATGAGATATTTCCACAGATTTCTTGTGGGAGGAAGCTCTAGTTTCCACCATTAACCTTCGGTGAATCAAAAGAATAAGATGAAGACAACTGAAGAATGAATTGAATCAAGATGACCAGATGACACAACCTTGTCAAGGTTTGATTGGTTTGAAGATACGATTAGATGTGGGTGAAGGATATTGTGCCCTGGATGTATGGGTAGATTCCCAAAAGATAGCAGACAAGATATCACAACACTTAGTCATTTTGATGATTGATTGAAGATTGATAGTTATGACAAGGTTTTGACACAAGATGATAAAGACTCAAATCGATTAAACAGAAGGCTGGATCGGATTCAAAATACCACTTTGGGATAATGATTGGATTCTTAGTAGTTTCTACTCTATTCCTAACATAGTGATTTGTTCGACAGATTCTGGAAATAGGCTGAAAAAGCTAATTATCTGGTAATTCTGACAATTTTCTGACAACTTTCAAAATTTTCCCAAATGACACTCTACAGACTCGTACAACAGTGGGTATGCTATGAAATGACCATTGAAAAGCTTGTACGATAGTTGAAAAGCTCGTACGATATTTTCAAAACTCATATGATAGTTGCAAAACTCGCATGACAGTTGCTAGCAGGATTTGACTTTTTTGAATTTGACTAGCAAGAAGACTCATACGACACTGGGTTCTTTACCATACAATAGTTGGGTAGTAATGAAATGACATTTGATCGAAACTCATATGACTTTCTAACCTCCTGAGATGAATTTTGACTTTAGAAAGGAATTTCACTTTAAATTTTGCAAATTTAGGGTTTTCAGTTTCAGATTGTTTGCAAATTTCAATGTCTAGATTTAAGGATTGTAACAGATTTGTTCATTTTTAGTAACCAGATAGATAAAGAAGCATGCAAAACAACAAGCAAGTGATTTCAAGAATGTCTAAAAACAATGAACAAGGGAAAAAGCAACATTGTGCATGAACAATCAAGTGACTTATTTGTGCTAATCCTTAGAAGTGCTAATTGTGTATGTTCCAAAAAGTTTTTCATTAACTCACATATTCCTAGAAAATGAAAATTTGGCCTCACTAGGGTTTTTAGTAATGGTTTGACTCTGCAACTTTTATGATCCAAGAGGGCGAACTCCAATCTAGGCACACTGGGGTTTTGACATAGTTCGAGAACTTAATCTTCAGGATCTGCTAGGGAGATCTGATAGCCCAACAAGAGACCACACCTGTCGAGATTTCTTCCAACAGGACATTTATATAGCGGTTGTCACTACCACAATGAAAATGGCTATTACCGCTTGAGGTTCTATCAACGTGGTTAACCCAATTAAGGGAATGTCCACTACGGTTAACCCTCTCTAAAGGTGACTCACAAGAGATACCACATGGAGACTAGTTCTAGATTCAAGGATTTGGCTTTCTGGTACTATCCAAAAAGGAAGTAGAGCATAATCCCCTAGCCTTTTCACTTTTAACCCAAAAAAAGTAGAAAGATTAATCCGACATGCTAAGACCAAGATTATCTCACAAAGATCTATCACGTCAACCCCTTATGATCTATCAACCTCTCTAGAGAGAGAATGCCTCGATCAAAAGTTGAAGACACATAGATCTAGTGGAATGTGAGACTCCCTTAGTATCCTCCCCACCTACAAGGGATCCTTCATTGAGAAGAGTTTCGCTGGAAACCCACTCTCTCAAGATCCAAAAATAGTGTTCATGGGGCCTAATTACTATGTGTAACAAAGATGTTGAAAGCAAATCTATGTTCATTTTTAGAGCCCAAATGAAGTCTGTGATAGGAAAGAAATAAAAGTCACTCAAGCTAGACACATGAGATGTTCGTTTTAGATCCAAAATTGAAGTCTTATTAGCTGAGAAGATTACCTGAATTCCTCACAATGCGCTTAGTAGATTTTTACCTATTTTTAGCAATTTTTGCACTTTTTTCCAATCAAAACTAGCAGGAGTCAATAAAAAATAGAGAATTTCAATTGTTAAGATTAGCCGTTACTCGAAATCTAAAAACCCAATATGACAAAATGCCCTAAAAATGAAACAACAATGAAAACCTGGTGCCAAAACTCATACAACACTAGGTCTACTTCCAGACGACAGTCCAAAAACACGTATGACACTAAGTGTATGATGATACGATAGTTGAACTTCCAAATCATAGTGTGTACAGTCTGGCATGACTCTCGATCTAATAGACTATTGTATGACAATGGGTATAGTCTAAAATGACTTTTGTCAGAAACTCGTATGAAAATTATACGGACAGAATTTAAAAATCACAGTTTTGGCTCAGAAATCAAGAAGAAAAGATAGAAATTGATAGAATTGAATTGGAAACCCATTTCAGGGCCTGATGGTGGGTGCCAGAAATGTGTGTGAATTTTGTACTTGATTTGTAAACACAACACTTCAGTAAAACATTAGAGGTTAGCAAAAATGAAATCGTACAATAAATTGAAAGCTAAACTAACTAGGCAATTTACTACCTTCTAATAGGTGCAAGTATGATGTTCTCATATTGTTATCAACATCAGTGACCTTGATGACACCTAAATGAAGGATTTGAATGCACAACTGATATGAAATATGAATGCAATTAATCTATTTTTTTTATTTTTTATGCAATGATATGATGAAAACTGATATGAATCTAGAATCAAAGATGAAATTGATATGTAATGAATTGATCTAAGATGAATTCTAAATGATATGCAATACTCAAAAACAAGAATGATCTCACAATAGCTTGGATTCGCAAAGATGATTCTTCAATCTCCAATTCGACAGCGTGAGGATGCAAAAATATGAGATGATTTGTGAAGAGCTGAGGCCTTAATTTATAGAAATCCAGGGCTTTGGAGGTGCATGAAAAAAAGCCATAAATCACTCAAATAAGCTCAACTTGATTTTTGAGTTATCTCTAAATAAAGATAATTTAATTCACAAAAACATGCAAAAGCATAGTTAAACTCAAAATAGAGTTTAGATTTAATTGATAATTGATAGTTGTCTGCTTTTCTGATTGTGCATGTTTTATTTATGAATTAAAATAATAATAAAGTGATTTATTTCCAACTTAACTGATTTTTAAAAATAAAACAATTGATTTATGGGTTAATCAATTATTTTTCAAAATTTTATTCAAAATTACAATATTAAAAATTGACAAAATGATTTAATTAAAAAAATAAAATATTTAATCAATTATTTGTAAGATTTTGGATTTATTGTCAAAATTAAATATCATAATTAGGAATAATGGAATTAAATTCAATTAAATAATTAAGTGGCCAAATTAAATCTAATTAATTAAATATTGAGAATATTCAATTAATCAAACTTTAGGATAAATAAGATTTATCGCCAAATAATCATTAAATCAAAGATAATTATGATAAATAGGAATATTACTAGGAATATTCCCCGATGCAGAATTTAGGATAATCAATTAGGATTCGATGATGTTCAGATGTGCCTTAGGTTAGGATTTTGATGTCGATTTCATTTGATGTGTCGATATATGAGGTCAATGAACCTATAGCCCATTTTTGGGGTATTACAATAAGGACAAAAAATACTTAGCGCTCTAATCAGAGACTTGCACTCTTTGGGACCAACCCAGTCCAGAGTAGCTTGCTAGAATTTCATAATCTGCCCAAGACTGTGCCAAGGTTCTTAGCAAGGTTACAAAATAATATCTACACCCTTCCTTGGATTTCAGGCTTACAGCCAGGTGCAGACCACCAAGAGTAATTTTAAGTTCTATACCCCCTCTCATCTTACTGGCATTCGGCCAGGTATAGATACCTTCGTGAGAATCATTCTTTTCTTAGTTTAATAAATTTAAAATTTTTCATCTTGACTTGACTGTTAACATAAAACCACTTTAATTATGTTCAAGGCACTTGTGCACTAGAGGTATCCTTCACCTACCAGGCTACCTACATACCCATATCCATGGGAACAAGGCCCTTGAATCCACTCACACTAACATAGTATGTAGTTTTGTTTTCTATTTTATTTGATGTAATTGTTATGGAGATAGAACCTTTTTAGGGTATTATCCATTCTCAAATGGTTCTTCGCCATCATACACCCACTCAGGTGAATCAGACAGAATTCTAGAGTATTTATTATAACATCAACAGTACTTGATTCAAGGTTATAATCTAACCATGTGTAATGTTTACCTATACGCATGTATCCTACTCGCTCACCTTTCAAATCATTTAGAACTTGTTCCTCCTAAGCTCTTTCAGAGTTCAACATGAGTTCAACATTTGACAATAAAATTTTTATTAGCTGATAACTTTTGCTTAGTTCTAGAATGATAATAGGTTGTGAGACTAATATGAAAGTTTAACTACTGGTAAAGTTATTTTAAATGAGTCTGCCTTGACTAGTTTTTTTGAATGTTCTATTCAGATTCATGGAACAACAATGTTTAGAATATAACTATTCAGGTTTGAACGAAGTTATAAAAAACAACTATCTAGATTACACAAGAATGACTGAGTCAACTTTTGGATGTGAGGCAATCCATTTCCAAGTCAGCAAGTAACAATATGAGATCATCTTGATTAAAAAAATTGGGAACCATGAATGTAAGGTCATTTTCAACTAATAACAGTCTTTTATAATCCACCATTAACGTTTAATAAAAAAATCTCAGAAAAAAGGAATAACTTTTGGAAGAAAATCTCAGAAAAAAGGAATAACTTCAAGAATGAAACTTGGCTTCTTATGGGGGACTTCAACACCCCTCTTATGGATAGTGAAAATTATGGGGGTATCCTGTCTCAAGATGATAGTAGAGAAGACTTGTTTAATTTTATTAATGATGAAGGTTTGATTGACCTTGACCTCCAAGGTCTGAATTTTACTTGGTCTAATCAGCATGTTGCCCTTCAAAATATCCAAAGCAAGCTGGACAGAGCTCTTATATCCCATGATCGGATATCTAAATATAGTTGTTCATTGACCTCTTTTCTGAAAGTTGGTTCTGACCATCATCCTTTACTGTTGGAGATCAACTTGATTACTACTCCTAAACACTTTCCTTTTCTATTTGAGAAGATGTGGTTAAGCCGTCCTGATTTGGAGAAAAGTATTTCAGAATGGTGGAATATTAAGGTGGAAGGCACTGTTATGTTCAAAGTTACTAGAAAACTTAGAAATATAAAGGAAAAAGTTAAAATATGGAACAAAGAAGTTTTTGGAGATATCTTTAAATAGAAGAATAAGGCTAAATCTGACCTTGCTATTATTTAGGACACTATTCAGACTAGTGGCCTCTCAAAGTCTCTTAAGGCAGAAGAACAAAAGGCTCTTGGCAACTACCACAATTTGATATCTAAAGAGGAGACTTATTGGCGTCAGAGATCTAGGGTGGTTTGGCTTAAGGGGATAGAAACACTAAGTTTTTCCACCTTACCTCTCTCAATAACAAGGCTACTAATTAGATAGCTAAAATCACTATGGACAAGACTGAGATCCATAAAGAAGATGAAATTAAGACAGCTGTTAACTTTTTTGCTACCCTTCTCATGGCTGATGGTAATCTGGATAGAGGTTGTCAAGATCAATTATTGGAAGCTATTCCTAGAATTATTAACACTCATTAAAATAGAGATCTTCAAGTGATTCCTTCTAATAAGGAGATTAGGGATGTTGTCTTTTCTTTTCAAGGAGACAAGGCTCATGGCCCGAATGGCTTCCCTATGTTTTTCTTTCAAAAATTCTAGTGTATTGTGGAGAAGGATGTTTCTAATGCTGTGAAGGAGTTTTTTGGTTGCGAACATCTTCTCAAAGAAATCAATGGAAATTTCTTAGCCTTAGTTCCTAAGATTTCTAGGGCTCACTCTTTTGACCAATTTCGGCCTATTAGCTTATGTATTTCCTTCTATAAGATCTTTTCTAAAATTCTAACTTCCAGGCTTTTGATTATTCTTCCTTTTCTGATTGCTCCTCAACAGAATGGTTTTGTTTCGGGAAGGCAAATTCTGGACTCACTGGAGTTGGTGCATGAGAATATCCACTCAGCTATTAAAGGAAACAAACAAGGTTTTATCCTTAAACTTGATTTGGCTAAAGCCTACAACCGGGTTGAATGGAATTTTTTGTGCTTGATTCTAAAATAGTTTGTGATAGGGAGCCTCCTTGGTAACCTTCTGAGTTTGCTTGAAACTCTTAATAGGTCTCTCTTAGGACCTCTAGGGCTTCCTCAATCCACCCTTCAACACCTTGAAGAATCAGCTCTTCCTCTCCAACCAAGGAAACTAACTATCATGTTAAAAAACACCATTCTTGTGTTCTACAAGAACCTTCCACTCAAAGAACTCCAAGCCCTAAAGTTAAATTTGGATTTGTAGGAGGGTCAAGGCTTCAAAATACTCCATCTTTGGATTGCAACCCAGCTCTGAAACCATCAAATTGGTCCATGTTCCCATCGAGTTCTAGATTCTTATTTTCTAGGCCTTGTAGCCTTTTTGCAAATTAAGCCTCCTAGTTTTTAGGAAACCTCAAAAATAGAAAAAATATCTCAAAGAAGCCCCAAATCTCTTCTAGTATTCTTCAATTAAATCAAAAACCCACAAGGATTTTCTAAGTCTTAGGGTACAGTACTATCCGTACACCGTACTTCTTGAAAATGGCTTCTTTCTTGTTTTTGGACCAGTTTGAGGTCTTGGGCTTCAAAACTCATCTTGTTGGATCCTTGGGCACTCCTCCACCTTAGGGAACACTTGGACAACATCATTCAACACATACATGGCCTTCTTGGCTCATGAGAACACCCCCTGCAACTTTTAAACCCACTGTCACTTGCTTTTTCTAACCGGGCTATGAGTTTAGCTCGCCTAGGGAAAGTGTTTAAAAATACATGCCAGCACTTTCAAAGCTCCTCCTTCCATATTATGGTAGCTCCATGGATCTAGTCTCCATTCCCAGGTGGCCATACAAAACCAACGGTGGGAAGTGGAGTTAGGTCCACATCTTTGCCCCTTGTCCAAAACGGGACAGCAAATAGTCCAAAACTAAAAGAATTTTCAAACGACAAACAAAGCACAAATACAAAGAAAATTAATGAATGAAAAATCTTGGTAACATGTAGAAAAACAACCTCCAATGATCACAAATTTTTTTTCAATCCATTCAATACAAAAAAAAACACAAAAAATGCTTCAAATCTGTTATTTTTTCCAGAAAACTCTTGGCTCCCAATAACAGTCGTACAAAAATGATTTCTCACACTTAATTAGGGTTTTTCCACCTTATATATGGTTAACCCCCATGTTCCATCCCTTCTATGGGTTTAAAAAACTCTTAACACCTCGAAATCCCTCTAGACAACAAAAGTTGTCAGCAACTTTTAAAAGTTGCTAATGTTGCATAGCAACATTTTCATCTTTTGACAACAAACACTTTCTAAGTGTTTACTCCACCAATCCACCTTATCTAACCTTAGTTAGACCACCTAGGGTATCTATGGACCCTAAAACCTTCTATGACATCATTCCAACATTTGATGACATCATCAAGTACACCTTATTTAAATGGAGCCAAAAAGAGCTATTTACACAAGAAAAGAAGCACAAAATGAAAACAACCTAAACTAATCTTGGTCAACATGACCTTATATATTTACATTTCCCTATTAGAGGGTCTTACACACACTAGCACACCAAAATGACAAGAGACTACCATATTTGCTTGGCATCTCCAGGGTGCTCCTGCACCATACTACCAAGGTTAAGAACTTATGTCACCTCTGGGAACAGGAGCTTAGGATCAATTCCCTACTTCTTGAAGTCACTCTCAGCCACCCAAGTAGCCTCAGCCTTTGACATGCCTGCCCACTGAATGAGATGTTCCAGATAGGTGCCTTTCCTTGTCTTTTTCTTCACTTGAGAGTCTAAAATCTTCTTTGCCTTTGGTATTGGTGTAGGGGTAAGCTGAACATCTGTTGTTATGTCCTTACCACCTGACTGTACCTCTGTATCTACTGGTGTTGGTCCCTTATACTGGACTAAATCTTGCACATTGAAGACAGGAGATATTTTGAGCAAAATCATCTACATATGCACTCCTTCCTTCTAAATTTTCCAAGTTTCTTAACTCAAACACACCTCTAGGGTGCAACCCATAAACTACTTCAAAAGGGCTTTTACCTATTGTCCTGTTGACACTGTCATTGTAGGCATATTCAGCCTATGGTAACATCTGAACCCACATCACTCCATACTCCTTTGTCAAGCACCTAAGGAGATTGCCCAACACCCTATTTATTACTTCAGTCTAACCATCAGTTTGGGGATGGTAGGCTGACCCAAATGACAAATTAGTTCCCAATCTTGCCCATAAGGTCTTCCAAAAATTACCCATGAACTTTACATCCCTGTCAGATACTATGCTGATAGGTAAGCCATGAATCCTTACCACTTCTTTAAAAAACAAATGATCAATGTGGCTGGCATCATGAGTGGTTTTGCAAGCAATGAAATGACTCATCTTGCTAAATCTATCTACCACTACAAATATGCTATCCAAACCAGATTTAGTTCTAGGCAGCCCAACAATAAAATCCATACTAATGCATTCCCATGGCCTATTGGGAATGGGTAAGGACTGATACAAACCTACATTTGATGCTATGCCCTTGGCTTTTTGGCAAACCAAACACTACTCCACATACTTCCTGATGTCCTTCTGCATCCTAGGCCAGTAGTAGAACCTTTTCACTAGTTCTAATGTCTTATTCGGGCCAAAATGCCAACTTAAGCTGCCATTATGCTTTTCTTGGATTACATTTTCCCTCATAGATCCCTTAGGGATACATAGCTGCCCTTCTCTAAACAAGAGATCATTCTAAATGGTATAGTCAGAAAATTGACTATGGAAATGGTTCTTGAAGTCTTTACATACCTTGTATGCTTCTGAGAAGTCCTCATCACCTTCATAAAGCTCCTTGAAGCTTTCTATGCCTATACTTTGCATTTGTACTTCTTGGACTGTCAAGAGTCTCCTACTCAAAGCATTAGCCACTTTATTCATCTGCCCTTTCTTATGTTTGATGGTGAAGGTATAGGCCCACAAATATTCCATCCATTTAAGGTGTTTGTTGCTCAACTTCTCCTGAGAGTTAATAAAACTCAAAGCCTTGTTATCAGTATACACCACAAACTCTTTAGGCAACAAATAGTGCCTCCATTTCCTCAGAGCTTGCACCTATGCATATAACTCCAAGTCATAAGAAGAATACCTCTTCTTAGCCTCATTCAACTTCTCACTGTAAAAGGCCACTGGTCTATTCTCTTGATTCAAAACTACCCCAATAGCTATACCACTTGCATCACATTCAAGGGTAAACAACTTGTCAAAATTTGGCAAAACCAAGATTGGTTGTGTTGCCACTCTC
Source organism: Chamaecyparis obtusa (assembly GCA_027943335.1). Taxonomy (NCBI): domain Eukaryota; kingdom Viridiplantae; phylum Streptophyta; class Pinopsida; order Cupressales; family Cupressaceae; genus Chamaecyparis; species Chamaecyparis obtusa. The sequence continues at coordinate 767,023 of BSBK01004014.1, read as the reverse complement.
TTCTTCAATACTTCAAAACCTCTACCAGCCTCTGGAGTCCATTTGAATTTAGTTTTCACTCCACCTTTTATTATATCTAAGACTAGTGCACATATTTCACTAAAGCCTCTAATGAACTATCTATAAAACTGTGCAAGTCCATGGAAACTTCTTACCTCAAAGCTGCATGTAGGGGTAGGCCAACTCAAGATTGCCTCAACCTTGCTGGGATCCATCTTCAAGGTTCCTTGTGACACCACAAAACCAAGATAGATCAACTCCTATTTCATAAATTCACACTTTTCCAAGTCAATGGACAACTTCTCCTCATGAAGCTTCTTCATCACAATCTGTAAATGTTGGAGATGTTCCTCCTTTGTCTTACTAAAAATCAGAATGTCATCTAAGTACACAACTACAAATCTGCCTATGTAGTCCTTTAACACTTCATTCATCAACCTCATAAAGGTACTAGGTGCATTGCTGAGCCCAAAGGGCATGACCAACCATTCATAAAGCCCTTCTATTGTCTTGAATACTATCTTCCATTCATCCCCCTCCTTAATTTTGATTTGGTGGTACCCACTCTTCAAATCCAACTTAGTGTAGTACCTTGCTCCTCCCAAACAATCCATAAGATCTTCAATCCTAGGAATGGGAAACCTGTATCTCACAGTGATCCTGTTAATTGCTCTTGAGTCTGTACAAAGCCTCCACTTGCCTCCCTTCTTTGATTCTAGAACCACTAGTACTACACATGGACTAATGCTTTGTCTAATAAGACCTTGGTCCAAAAGTTCTTGGACTTGTTTTGCTATCTCCTTGTTTTGATCAGGAGTCACCTTGTATGCTGCCTTGTTTGGTAGAGATGCTCTAGGTATGAAGTCAATCTGATGACTTATGTCTCTTGGAGGTGGTAACATTGCTGGTGTCCCATCACTCACTATGTCCTTGAATTCTTTCAACAACTCTTGCACTTCACTAGGCAATGGCGGTTGTTCCACCATCTTCTCTTCACTAGGCTTAAGCATGATAGCATAGTGTAAACATTCTCCACTCTTTGCTACCTGCAAATACTCTTTACCTCCCTGCAATAAGACATTAGTCTTAGCTGATGTAGACCCCTCTTCATCCACAAGTGGCTAAATTCTAAAAGTTACCCCATCTTTCTTGAAGGAATAAGAATTCTTCTCTCCATCATGCACTATTTTCCTGTCAAATTGCCATGGCCTACCTAAGAGTAGGTGGCATGCATCCATTGGGATTACATCACACAATATTCCATCCATATACTTCCCTATTGAAAAATTCACCCATGCTTGCTCATTAACAAGAACATGCTGCCCCTTGTTTAACCATGTAACTCGGTAAGGGTTTGTGTGAAGTATTTTTGTCAGTCCCAACTTGTTGACTACCTCCTCTGATATGATATTATCAGTAGACCCTGATTCTATAATCATCTTGCACACTTTCCCATGAATCTTGCACTTTACCTTGAATAGTGCCCTCCTTTGCTTGGCTTCTTCTTTGACCGGTTCTTTAATGAGTATTCTACTAATCATGAGATTCTCTCCACTTTCTAAATCAAGGTTGATTTTAGTGCCTTTACCACTATTGTTGTCTTCTTGTGCAATGTAATTCACTCTTTTATCACCATGTGAGGTGGAAGCTTTATCCGGGCATCTATAGGCTAGATGGCCTAGCTGATTGCAATGATAACACTTCATGTTTACAAAGTGTGAGGCCTTGCCTGAACCTCCAAATCTGCCTCTTCCACCACCTTGGAATCCTCTTCCTCTATTCATGCTGCCTCTACCACTGGTCTTATTGACTATCTCAGTCAATTTAGTTTCACCTTGAGACCTATAGTCGCTGCCTCTTCCTGCAAAACTTCCTCCAAAGCTGCCTCTTCCTCTATTTTCTTTGCCTCTACCTCTTCCTCTTGAGGTCTGATCATGCTTCCTCTTGCTCTTCTCTTCTATCTTAAGAGCCATTTGATAGCATTGTCTCACACTTGTCAAAGTAGCAAGACTCATTTCCTCTTGTATGGACCACTTGAGCCCATTTTGATATCTAGCCAATCTAATGCTTTCATCCTCCATTACCTTGGACCTCAAACATAACTTCTGAAACTCCTCTGTATATGCTTGGACTTCAAGGTCTTTTTGTCTAAGATTTTGTCTCTTCCTATGCATTTGAACTTCATAGTCATCTGGGAGATAAGTTTGTTTCAACATTTCCAACATACCTTTCCATGACACAATAGGACTCTTGCCCTCTTTCTCCCTTTCATTCTAAACAAATTTCCACCAGGTAAGTGCTGGTCCTCATAATCTAGACTTGGCCACCTTGAGTTTTTGAGCATCAGTCACCCCATCACATTCAAAATGATTCTCAACGTTGTCTATCCAATCTAAAACCAAATCAGCATCCATTTGTCCATTAAACAATACCACACCCTCCAAGGCTTTACCACTCAAAGCTTTGAGTGCCTTCAAGAAGGGTTCCTCAGGTAAGACCAGACCAGGGGTAGGTGTCTCTTCATCTAAGTCCCATTCCTTCCCCTTAGCTTCCTTTTCCTCTTTCTGGTCCACCTTGTCCTTTACACTATCTACTTTAGCTCAGACTTCATCCAAGAGTTGCTCCATTTGAACCAATCTCTCTCTCAGCAACCTGTTATCCTCTTCTTGTTCATCCACTTTCTTGGCCAATTCAGCATTGGTCACCATCTTGCTTGATTCACTAGACTCCTCACTTGATTCCTTGGTCTGCAACATCCACTAGCTGCACTATTTCTTCTTTTCCCAAATCTTGAACTTGGGCTCTGATACCACTCTAATAGGGAGCCTCCTTGGTAACCTTTCAAGTTTTCTTGAAACTCTTAATAGGTCTCTCTTAGGACCTCTAGGGCTTCCTCAATCCACCCTTCAACACCTTGAAGAATCAGCTCTTCCTCTCCAACCAAGGAAACTCACTATCATGTTAAAAAACACCATTCTTGTGTCCTACAAGAACCTTCCACTCAAAGAACTCCAAGCCCTAAAGTTAAATTTGGATTTGTAGGAGGGTCAGGGCTTCAAAATACTCCATCTTTGGATTGCAACCCAGCTCTAAAACCATCAAATTGGTCCATGTTCCCATCGAGTTCTAGATTCTTATTTTCTAGGCCTTGTAGCCTTTTTGCAAATTAAGCCTCCTAGTTTTTAGGAAACCTCAAAAATAGAAAAAATATCTCAAAGAACACCCAAATCTCTTCTAGTAGTCTTCAAGTAAATCAAAAACCCACAAGGATTTTCTAGGTCTTAGGGTACAGTACTGTCCGTACACCGTACTTCTTGAAAATGGCTTCTTTCTTGTTTTTGGACCAGTTTGAGGTCTTGGGATTCAAAACTCATCTTGTTGGATCCTTGGGCACTCCTCCACCTTAGGGAAAACCTGCACAACATCATTCAACACATCCATGGCCTTCTTGGCTCATGAGAACACCCCCTGCAACTTTTAAACCCACTGTCACTTGCTTTTTCTAATCGGGCTATGAGTTTAGCTCACCTAGGGAAAGTGTTTAAAAATACATGCCAGCACTTTCAGAGCTCCTCCTTCCATAGTATGGTTGCTCCATGGACCTAGTCTCCATTCCTAGGTGGCCATACAAAACCAACGGTGGGAAGTGGAGTTAGGTCCACATCTTTGCCCCTTGTCCAAAACGGGACAGCAAACAGTCCAAAACTAAAAGAATTTTCAAATGACAAACAAAGCACAAATACAAAGAAACTTAACGAATGAAAAAACTTGGTAACATGTAGAAAAAAAACCTCGAATGATCACAGATTTTTTTTCAATCCATTCAATACAAAAAAAAACACAAAAAATGCTTCAAATCTGCTATTTTTTCCAGAAAACTCTTGGCTCCCAATAACAGTCCATACAAAAATGATTTCTCCCCCTCAATTAGGGTTTTTCCACCTTATATATGGTTAACCCCCATGTTCCATCCCTTCCATAGGTTTAAAAAACTCTTAACACCTCGAAATCCCTCTAGACAACAAAAGTTGTCAGCAACTTTTAAAAGTTGCTAATGTTGCATAGCAACATTTTCATCTTTTGACAACAAACACTTTCTAAGTGTTTACTCCACCAATACACCTTATCTAACCTTAGTTAGACCACCTAGGGTATCTATGGACCCTAAAACCTTCTATGACATCATCCTAACATTTGATGACATCGTCAAGTACACCTTATTTAAATGGAGCCAAAAAGAGCTATTTACACAAGAAAAGAAGCACAAAATGAAAACAACCTAAACTAATCTTGGTCAACATGACCTTATATATTTACATTTCCCTATTAGAGGGTCTTACACACACTAGCACACCAAAATGACAAGAGACTACCATATTTTCTTGGCATCTCCAGGGTGCTCCTGCACCAGTTTGTCTTTAGTGAAAGGGTCATCCAAATAATAAATCAATTGATATCTACTGCCACCTTTGTTGCTCTTATCAATGGATCACCCACCAAATTCTTCAAAAGCTCTAGAGGTCTCAGACAGGGAGATCCTATATCTCCTATCTCGTTTACTTTCCTAGCTAAAAGCTTGGGAAGGTACTTTCAATGTTTGGTTTCTAAAGGTGTCATTCTAGGTCTCAGACCCTCTTCTAGACCCTTAATATGCTCTCATGCTTAGTTTGTGGATGAAACCATCATGATGGGTACATCTATGATTAAGGAAGCCAAAGCCTTTAAATCTACTCTGAATCTCTACACTAAAGGTACTGGTCAACTTATTAATTGGTCTAAAAGTACTCTATTTTTCATAAACACCCCAGAGAATAGGAAACATAAGATTGTTGGTATCCTTGAATGAAGTATAAGCTCTTTCCCCTCTTCCTACTTGGGACTGCCCTTGGGCCTTAACGTCAGTTACTCTTTTTGGAATCAGATGGTGGAGGGATTTTTTCAAAAGATGGCTGGTTGGAAGGGTGTTGTTTTGTCTCAGGCTGGGAATATTACCATGATTAAATCCTCTCTTCAAAGTCTTATGGTGTATTCTATGAGTCTATTCAAGATGCCATCCAAATATGTGCATAAAATTGATAGTATCTTGAAAAGATTCCTTTGGTCTGGGGTTGAGGAAAGAAACCGTATACCTCTTATTGCCTGGGAAAGGGTGTGTAAACCTAAGTCTATGGGGGGTTTGTGTCTTAGACCTATTAAGATTATGAATAAAGCTCTTTTGGCTAAGCAACTCTGGCATATTTATGAAGACCCTAAGGACTAGAATACTATATGTAAACATAAATATCTTTATGATAACCCCTCCATTGATCAGTTCCTTTCTAGATCAGAGACAGTGGAGGGCTCTAGTTTTTGGAGGAATATCAATGATGCTAGAAGTATAGCTAATAAAGGAAAGTTCTGGAGGTTGGGAAATGGATCAAGCATTAACTTTTGGAAAGATCCTTGGTTTTTTGAAAAACCCTTGAATTATATGTTTAATAATCCTCAGGATATCAGCATATGCTCCTCAACTTTTGGTCCTAGAGTGAAAGATTATTGGAGAAATAATTGCTGGGTGAAGTTGACTGTGATCAACCCTGTCTTCCATGAAATTGATAAAGCCCTCCTAGCTCAATGCTACTATGATGACAAGGAAGACACTCTTATATGGGGCCCCTCATCAAGTGGAAAATTTTTTGTGGCGTCTGCTAGTTCTATCCAATTTGATGTGCCTAAGGAAACCCCTTTTTGGGAAAAGATATGGAATAAGAATCTTACCCCCAAAGTTGAGATCTTCTATTGGATCTTTGTTCAAAACAAAGTTCTTACAATTGATAATCTTAGAAAAAGAGGATTTATTATGCTGAATAGGTGCTACCTTTTCCAGGAGGACGAGGAAGATACTAACCACCTTTTGTTGCATTATCCTTTTTCTCAGCGGGTTTGGTCTTTCTTTTTGCAGGATAGTTCCTTTTGCTAGATTTTCCCCTCCACTATCCAAGACTTCTACTAGAAATAGTATTATCTGAGTGATAATGCTAGGGATAAAGAAAAGTGGATGCTCACTACTCCTCATATTGCTTGGAGTATATGGAAAGAAAGAAACAACTGCATTTTCTAGGACAAAAGTTGTACTCTTGCTTTGGTGTATGAGAAGGCTAACAGTGGGATGCTGGAAAACTTGAGCAGAATCACCTAGCATATTGGGAGTAATAGTGTCTTTCAAAGAAACAAGAATGATCATTATAATAGTGTTTGGATCTCTCCCCCTGATGGATGGATAAAGATTAATTTCGCAATCCTGGCCCGGCAGGGTGTGGTAGTGTTATCAGGGATTCTAATGGTAACGTTATCGTGGCTAATGTTGTTCCTTTGGGAACTCAAGAAAATCATTTAGCGGAGGCTTTAGGAGCTTACTATGGTTTACAGCTTGCCAGTAGACTCAATTTTAAAAACATATGGTTGGAGGAAAATTCTCTAAATATTATAAATTGCCTAAAAGGTAAGTCTCCTCTGTCTTGGACTATAGATAACATTATTTCCAAAGTGAAAGACATTATTTCCAAGTGTACTGGTACTTACATAACCCATGTGTACCATGAGAGTAACACGATGGTAGACAACCAAGCTAACATTGGGGTTAAGTTTGCTGAGGTCATCACTTGGGACAATGAGGCAGATATTAGAGAGGACACCAAATCTCACATTAATTATGATAAAATCAACCATCAGGAAGGAAAGATTGGAAATTATTAATAAGACTCACCTAAGCTCTATGGAGTCTGACTGCAATTATTGGAAAGTATGGAATAGGTTTTTAAGCAACATCATTACCAATAGTTTGCACATTTTTTGGGTTCTCCATTCTGCTAATTCTTTTAAGAGAGACAGCTATCTTGATCACCACGGCTCTAATTTTACTGATAGCTCTATTTTTCTAAAATTATCTATCATGGGGGGGGGGCCTGAAGTGAAAAGAATCAAATAACTGTAATAAGCTTAAGGAACCTGATATGGTGATGGTCTGGCGTAAGCTAAAAAAAGGTGGAGTGACCCCTTACCTGGAAAAATTACATGGCTTTGATAAGGAGATCACTCAAAGATTTGTTGAAGGCTGGAAAGACAACACTGTAACCATTGAAGGGAGAACGTTGGAGATTACTATTGAGCTTATAGCTCAAATTATGGGAATCCCCAATGATGGTCAAAATTTTTATAAGAACTGCAAGATTTTGGATATGGCAGCTAAAAAGTTCCCAAAATCTGTGAAACAAAAGGTTGATTTTGTGGACGACAAGGTTAATAGCTATATGGAACCAGTCAAGATCAAGGAGATTTGGTGCCATGTTCTACAAGTTGTGATGGAGTATTTTACCCTCGACGGTCAATTCACTCATGCCCATTCCTATCACTTCATGTTCCTTAATCACTTTAGGTACAATGACACCATTAATATACCCTTTTATCTTTATACCTCTCTGGTTAAAAGTATAAATGAGCATAAGGGGTCTCCTAAGAAGGTTGTTAAGCATGAGGGTTTGATTCTTTTGATTTATGAGCATATTAAGAGAACCATCCCTATCCCTAACTCTACTCCCTCCTCTGAAAAGAGTAAAATGAGCCCTAAGAAGATAGGGTCTGTAAAAAGGAAGGTAGAGGACAATAAGGGCAGTAGCTTGAAGAAAATTTTCCTGGAAGCTACTAAGGAGGAGGTTTACTTTGAGGGGTCTAAGATGGAGGATTCTGAGGATGAGGTTTCTAAAAATGCCTAGGAGATGGAAAGCCCTAATGAGGAGGAGGAAGAGACTGATGACTCTATGGCTATGTCTGATCATGATGAGCACAAGGAGGAGATAAGCAGCAAAAAATTGGAGGAGAATAAGAAGAAGAATAGAGAGGGGGATAAGTTGAAATATGATACTAACATATAGGGTATTGATGATTCCCAAGGGCGGGGGGATAAGACTGAACCTCTCTACACTAAGGATAAGGATACTACCATGTATAACGAGGAGAAAGACATTGTTGAAGCCGAGGACCCTAAAAAAAATATTCAGGAGAGTATAGTTGAGGAGAAAAGAAAAGATGTGTTAGAGGCTAATTCTAAAGGCACGGTGGAACTTAATTCCCATAGCCTAGAAGAACCAGTTGACACTGCCATCCAGTATGCGGAGAAATAGAAGAATGATAGGGATTTTAATAAAGAGGAGGTTCCCATTCTGGATGATTTTGTCGAGGGTATGAGGCATGACATGCCTATATCTCAAGATGATGAGGACAACATTCAGGAGGGGAGTGGTGATTCTAGTGAATGGAAGGCCAGAGAGTCCTCTATCAAGCTTATCTTCAAATATTTTAATGATAGGGAAGAAGTGACTACTAGTATTTTGCAGACTGCCAAAGCAGAGGCCCTTTATCCTTTCAGATTCAGCAAGTGGTGCTTTCATGAAATCAAGAGGCTCCATTTGAAAAGAAGAAAGCTTGAAGCTAACAATGTCATCCTCGAGGAGAAAGTGGAATCTCTTCTCAATGAGAGATCTTCTATATCCCATGTTGTTGATCTGAAGGAAAGAATGGATAAAGTTGATAATACTCTTATCAACATTCTCCAACATAGTATGGACAGTATGAAGGCTTCTAGTACCAACTTCAAGGCTCTGGTTAACTTGTTGGATCATGCATCAGAGGTTGATACTAAGGTTAGGAGTGCTCCTTTGCTGGATAGTGGTGGCCCAAGCTCTTGGACCCGTGGAAGGAAAAATTCCCCTCTGATTAAGAAGAATATGGATGAGCTAAAAAGTGTTATCAGTAGGATGGATAACATCCAGGCCAAGATGGAGAAAATGCTGGATGAAAAAGTTGGGGCTCTGTATGTGGATTCTTAGTTTGGTGCTCCTGCTGGCTTTTTTATTTCTTTTGCTATCTTTTTGGCTGGGTTTATGCCCTGTTCTAGCTAGCTTTGTAGCCCCTAATATGGGCATTTCATTGTTGTATGTCTCTTCTTATGTTGATTATGCTATCTTTTTCCTATCTTTTGATCCTTAAGTTGTAAAGGGTTTCAGGTCCGTTCAAAACCTATTTTTTCTAGTAATTAGAACATTTAACAAAAAAGAGTGCCTATATTAAATGTAGGAGCTATATTGTCTAGTTGTTTTCAGTCAAGGTTTGCATAAACAACTGCTTACAATGGAAACATACGGTATAAAATTTAAAACAATGAAAGACACATGATGCACTTATATTTCTCCTTAAATATTAATAAGGTTACAACACTGATAGGTCTGATGTAATTCTAATGTGATTATTACATCATGATATTACCTTCAACAAGGTAAGAAATATTGATCCCAAATGAAATACAAGATGTACTTTGATTATATAAAAATGATGTAGCATCACAATAGGGTGTCGTGTAACAACTCTTAAGGAAGAGTATACTATTTGTATATGATCAAAGATCATCAGAGATAGATATTTTTTTTTTTTTATCAAGTAGAACAAGTTTTACAAGGTGCCTGAAACCCACAACATAGTTTAAAAGAAGAAGTAATGAGATAATCTCAGAGTTAAAGAATAAAAACAAAGGGACAGGCCATACAAAGGCCAATGAAGAAATAACCACAAAAAAGGAAATACAAAACACAGAAAAAAGAGGCAGGCACTGAAAGTCGGGTTAAGCCAGGCTCCTGAGCATGACATCACATTGCATTCTAGAGCCTCCATCCTCTTTGCTGCCTCTTTAACATTCTGAATGTCTTGGGGTCCATATGAGCCATCATCCTCCCTATTTTTCTTTTTTCTAGCTTTGGTTCTTTTGCCTGGACCCTCGTTGGGCTTCTTCTTCTTTTCCTCCGTTGTCCTCTGATCAACCATGTTTTCCATCTTTTCTTCCATTTTGTTGATTAGCAACTTAATGTGGTCATTGGACGCTTTTAGAATGTTATAGTTTTTCTTGGCAATACCCTTTAGCGTGTCCTCTAGAATGATCATTTTAGATTCCAGGTGCTCAACCCTAGCCTCCAGGCTTTGCTTTCACTCAGTGGTTTTGTGATCCTTGTGATCAGTACTCTGAATTTTTTCTTTGAGGCCTTCAATTTCATGGAAAAGCCATTTGAAGGACCTTTTCTGATCCAGCATACTATTCTTAGTATTGTTAAGGAAATCCATCTCGATTTCCCTAGCCTTATCATCAAGAACCACCAGAGTGGGGTCAATTAGCTCCTCCTTATGAATTTTTCCTTCGATATCCTTTGGAATTTGAGGGTAAACGGCCTCCCTTATGATCCCCATGTGCACTGTATTGATATTGAAGATCCTCCAGACCTTTTCCTCTTTTCCAAAGTCTTGACTTTGATATTCCCCTTTGGATTTATCTTGTGAGGTCTCAAGCGTAATGGGAGACTGGGTAGAGGGGTTTCCTTGTTCATCTTTGGGGTCCTCGGAGATGGGGTCTTGAGCCTCTTTGTTGGTTCCATATGAGGGCTAAAGAGGTGGATAGTTATCATCACTGATCATGAGATCAACAAAGAGATGACCTGAGCAATCCCTCATAGTGTTGAGGTTTTCCCCTTTGACCTGTTCTGACATTTTTATGGCTTCCTTGTTTGGGTTGCCCTCCTCATTATTTGTATTCATGTCTTCCTCATTGTCGTTATACTCCTCATCCGAGTTAATCTCCTTTCTGTCCTACTTTTTTAGAGATTTTTCAATTTTGATCAAGCTCAAGGGTCTTTTCTTGGATGAGGACCCCTTTTTCAAAATTTTCTTCTCTTCTTCCTTGCTATCCATAGAAAGAGAACCCTCACTATTACCTAATAGAATGTAGTCCGACCCAGAATCTTTGTTGTTAGCTTTGTTATCAGCAATTTCCTTACCCAGAATTTGGGCTTTGAAGAAATCATAAATCAACAATAACAAGTCTTCATGTAGGGCAAGGTTAGCTATGTTATTATCTCTAAAGCCATTAATATTCTCATTTATTGAGGAATAGAGATAAAATAGGATGGAAATATTTTTTATGTGCCTAAAGTGATTCAACAAGACAAAGTGGTAGGTACGAATTCTATCAAACCTAGTATCTAGAGTGACGTATGATATGAGGGCCTTGAGAACAAACTACCATAGCATTTTCAATCCCGTAGGCTGGTAGTAAGTACCCATCTTGACAATAGCCTTCTTCTCCTTGTCGTCTCTCACAAAATCATTGATAGCATTGTCAGAAATTTTATGATCCCTGTAAAAAAATTTCCCGACAATGGGGATGCATGTAACCATGGAGATCACCTCCTCCATGATAGTAAAGGATTTACCCTCTATCTCCACCATTCCTTCATTTCATCTTTTAACAAATATTTTGGTGATCTCCTTCCTACTTTTGTGGAGTTTTTCTATGAAGGTGATGATTTCCCCTTTCTGTAGGGCGCTCCAAAATTTATTGTGAGTCTTCCACTTCTTGCTATCATTCTCTAGCTCCCTTCTATGTCTTTCCCCAACCATGGCTATAGTCTGGGCACTGGTAACTCTCTAGTATGGTAGAACCTTAATTCTTTTCATTTTTCTTACAGCCTTAGTTCTTAGCTTTCTAGATTTTTGTCTTTGAAGATAATTATAGTTCTTTGGAAAGAAAACCCAAAAAGCATGCGGAGGGGATGCATAGTAATTAGCCTTATTGTCCCTCCATTTCTTGTTATTAATATAATAACTTCTCCAAAAAAACCCTTTTCTTTCATGATTATCTTTTATTATTCCTTTGGTACTTTGGATTATGTCCCCATCATGAGAATCATTCACATCACTTGAGATATTTTATTTGTTAAGATGAACAACCGCAAACAATATTATGGAAATAAGACTTGTTATTTTATGGTAATCCAAAACTCATATAGTATAAAATTATGCAAGGTTCACATTGACATATTCAACTTCATGAGAATATTCATAGATTCAATAACTAGACTAAATCAATTTTCTAGCTACCATATACTAAACTGATAATTGCATGGTCACTATAACTTCATAAAGGGAATATGACTGACTATGGATATAGTGGAATTCACTCAAGGTTGTACAACTACTAAGTATGGAGTGTGGCCCTACAACTGGTATAACCAAGTACCAATACTCTATTACATCTTGTCACACAATAACAAATAAAAGTAAGCATCAAAGTCTTTCATACAATGAGTATAATCTAAAATCTGCAAAGTGCACCTAAATCTGGAAATAAAACTCATCCCTATCAGGAAACATAGTTTATTTATTTATTTATGTATATCTATGTTATACCTGAGCTATGTGTAGTAAAGGGTATAATTGGTAAAACTCAATCAGCCCTTTGCAAGGCACAACTATATCAAGTGTTGAAAGTTTGAAACAGATAATACTAGGTTTTTAACTAACCAAGTAAATTTACAACTTATCTAATTATTATTTTGTATATACAGTTTGGGTTTCTATTATGTAGATATCACTAAGGAAAAGTAGGCTTATCGGCTGTAAGTTTGGCTGCATAATTTATTCCCATTTCTTTGCAAAGAATGATGTTGAAATTCTGAAAATAGTGTGTCCCAACATTTAATCAAAATATTGTGCTACATGTAAGCAAAACTTTTGGTAGTGACTTAAATGTTGGTTATAAGAACCAATTCATTACACCTTTATGTATATCCTACATGCTTAGTCATTCAATATTTTTACTAGAGACATGGAATAATAGGAATCAACCATAAATGTAGTCCAATTACTTGTGCTAGTTATAATATCATTCATTACATTCCAAAATGAAAAGAAAACATTTTCTTCATATATGTTTTCCAAAGTATTGAGCATGGGTTTGAGGAAAGTAACACAAAATATCATTTATGAACATTAAGAAATTAGATTTCGTGAGATTGTGTACCTTCCCTTGAAGAAGTGAGAAGGAAAGATAAGCAACACCTGTAGCTCACTACTATTATTTTCAATTTGAAGGAAACTTATGAGGCAAGGGTTTGAACAAATGAAATATCTCATTCCTCCTTTTTCGCTGTGTTAGGCTCATTCTCTTATATCATTTCTCAGATCTTTATAATCCCTAGGAAGCCATCCCTTGTGTAGAGAATTTGGGAAATCTTTAAATATGATTTTGTTCCCAGAATACTGCCAGCATTTTTTCTCTTTCCCCTCTTTATTCTATTCACATTCATATCTCTTTATATTTTCTTCCCAAGTTGGCAAGTTCAATGACGATGGTCACCAAGAGGGTTTTTCCAGCCACATATCATATTTTTAACTCTCTGAGCCTTCCACATTGGCTGTATACCTCAGAAGTCTATTCCTTTCTAGTTATGTTCCATGGTTACATTCTTCCTCCATTCCCATTTGGGCACGTATACTCTCTAACTTGCACACAAATGTTTCCTTTGTACAAACTCTCTTCCTCCACATTTTATCGTGAATGAACTTTGTTCACATTATACCAAAGAAAATATGAAAGGTAATCTTTCAGTATAGTTTATAATTATCTCAAATTTATTGTTAGTTTTAAATTACTATTATCGTATTATTATTAATATATATTATATTATATTTAAATGTTTATTTATTTTCATCATCATTTATATGTACATATATTGTTAATATTTATTTTATTAAGGATTATATTAATTTACTTATCACTATTTCCCTTATTTCAAATTACATATATCATTATTATTATTATTAATTATTTCACAATTTATTTAAAACCTTAGCTTAATATTATAATTATCTATTTATAAAGTCGTTTGATGAAGGCTAGTATTTTTAAAATAATATTTGAAGTCTAAAAAATAATTTTATGTCCATTTTATTTTTAATCATTATCGTCTAAGGAGATGGACAAATAGACGAACACATAAAATCCCACTAAATTACAAAAATGTATCATGAATATTAAAAATGAACTTTAATTGAAAATCTACATAGCAAAAGAGGATAATATAATTCATCACAAAATAATCAAAATAATCCATCTCAGAATAATTAAATAATTAATTCAATATCATCAAGAATCAAAAGAAATGATGTATAATAAAAGAATGGCACACATTAGAACATTTGTCAAATTATTTATACACACACACACACACACAGATATATATATATATATATATATATATATATATATATATATATATATATATATATATATATATATATATATATATATATATATATATATATATATGTATGTATGTATGTATGTATGTATGTATGTATGTATGTATGTATGTATACACACACACACATATATATATATATGTATATATATATATATATATATACACACATACATATATATACATATACATACATATATATATGTGTGTGTGTGTGTGTGTGTGTGTGTGTGTGTGTGTGTGTGTGTGTGTGTGTGTGTGTGTGTGTATGTATGTATGTATGTATGTATGTATGTATAGAACCTTAATATCTTCTATTAAAGTTCTACCTAGAGCTTCAGCCATGATAACATATAGGAAAGGAGAAAGTGGGTCTCATTGTCTAATACCATGAGAGATTTCAAAAAAACCTTCGGGGGTACCATTGATGAGTAATGAAGATTTTGGGTGTTGAAATATAGTTGAAAATCAAGTTAATCCATTGTTTGGAAAAACCAAATGCTTCCAGACATTTACATAGGAACCTCCAATCTACTTTATCATAAGCTTTTTGAATGTCAATTTTAATAAGCATACATGGTTCTTTATTGTATTGAGCTATATGTATTATTTCTTGGGCTATAATAATCCCATCTAGGATTGATCGATTAGGGACAAAACCAGTTTGTTCTTCTGAAATAATATTAGGAAGGAGTGTCTTAAGTCTATTTGCTAGACATTTGGAAAGTATCTTGTAAATGGTATTACAAAGGGAGATTGGACGAAAATCCCCTGGCTCCGAAACATTATTTTTCTTAGGAATAAGTGTGAAGAATGTATTATTGATTTTAGTGTTAGGAATGAATGCAAAGTGTTTTGGCAGTCATTCTATAGCAGTTGTTGTTGCATTCATGACTTGGATTGTCATTGATGTCAACACAGTGATATTTTGGATATTAGCAGGAAAGCAGGTACAGTTTTGTTTTGCACACATGTTTTATTGTAGATTGAATTTTTTGCAGTTGATGGTATGTTCTTTGGTGTTTTATTAACCTATGGTTAACAGCACAAAAATAAATTCATTCATTTGTAAGAGTTATGAGCATTTTGGTGAAAGCAGTGTTTAGACAATGTTTCTGTGTAGCGATGTTCGGAATTGGAGGATATCTCTTAGCTGGGATGGAATCTAATTTTGCATAGTTAAAGGGATGTTGGAGACTCATTAATGATGATGTGGTTCATAGCAAAAACTTTGAGGATATGTTTGGAGAAAGTTACAGTATCTGGAAGCTGACAGTTTTATGTGAATTCTATGTGTAGCATGTAGAATTTATTATTTTGTAATTGAGGACCGACTCATTTGTAATTATTTGAGTTTGGTATATAAGAAGGACTATTTTCCTTATTGTAATGTGTACTGTGAAGAGTGAGATGAAATATATGCATGAAGTGAAGAAAAGAGCTAATTCAATGATGAAGGAAGACTTGTGAGTACAGAGATCTGGAATTGTGATCTTGTGTAGCAGAGAGTGCAGTTTTGGCACAGTGTGAAGGAGGTAATATATTTCATATTATTCTATTGAATAATTCTACAATCTTTTGGATAGTGGGTCAGAGATCTTGCCTTGAAGCTGTTTGGGCAGTGGGTCCTTCTGTCTTCCATAAACTCTTAACCGGGTTAGAATCTTTTAACAGGGATTCAAAATCTCCTAACAGGGATTTATATGTACTGAATATATTTCATAAGACTCCTAACAGGGTCCATCCTCTAATAAGGAACTTTCATATTAGTGCATCATTTTGTGGGCATCATTCCCACCGGGGTTTACTCTTTTCAAGAGGTTCCCTAGTCAACATATCTTGTGTTATTGTGCAATTGTGTATGATTATCTTTCTATGGTTGATCAGTACATTGATTATATTGTTTAAAGTTGTTGAATGGATAAATTATCTGATAACTGATTCAGCCCCCCCCTCTCAATTATCTTGGGGATCTTTACTTTCTAACATTTAGTTAATAATGTACTAGAGTTCCTAGTAGCCTCCACTGCTTGCCAAATATCTTCTCCTAAAAAATGCCAACATTTTTGAAAAAAACCTGCCTGAAAACCATCTGGACCTGAGGCTTTTTCCAGGTGAAGCTGCAATAAGGCTTTTTTAACTTCTTCCAGGGTAAAATTACTATTAATCCATTTATTATCTACCTCTGTAACTAATTTTGGGATAGCCTTCAGCATTTCAGTTTGGGCATTGAGGTCAGCGGCCTCTTGATTGTTAAGAAGAGAATGATAGAAATGGATGAATTGTTCAAAAATAAGTTTGGGGTCCTCTAGGATTTGTCCATTTTCATCATTAATTTTAGAGATTCTATTTATATTCCTTTTTTTATTAGTACTATTGTGAAAAAAAATTGTATTACAGTCTCCTTCTTTCAGCCATGTCTCTTTGGACTTTTGTTTCCAAAATATTTCTTCTTTTGATAAAATCTCATTATATTTAGCCAATAGTTCTTTTTCTTTAAAGTAGCTAATTTCATTCATCCCTTGTTCTATGACTAAATTATTGAGACATTCTAACTCTTGCTCAATTTGAATTTTCTGTTCAAAAATATTATTAAAATTGTTTTTGTTCCAATCTACGATCTTATGCTTTAATATCTTAAGTTTAGCTACTAGAAAATACATCTTAGATCCAAAAAATTTTATCTGCTTCCACCACTGTTCTATTAGATGCATAAATTCCTAATCTTGAAACCACATGAATTCAAACTTGAAGGGTTTCTACATGGTTTACAGTTTTCTGTAATAGTGAGCCTTACTGGGTAATGGTCTAACCCCGCATTTGGAAGAATTTTTGCGTTTAAAAGATGATTAAAATTCCAGTATCTTTGCTAATCATAAATCTATCCAGTCTTTGTGCAATGTGGC